>BGNK01001017.1:0-91742 GCA_003297005.1 Symbiodinium sp. clade A Y106
TTGGAAATTCCGGTGAGGAGACTGCCTGAAGAGGGATTTGCTCAGAAGTGAGGCTGTAGTGGAAAACAGTCCGAGGTGAGACCGGCAGTGAAGCGAAGTGCAATCCGCGTTTTTCCTTTTCAGATCTTTTTCTTTCATTCTTTCTTTCAATCAATTCAATCTTTTCTGGGGTCGGAGGGGCGTGCTCGTGATAACGTGCTCGTGATATCAAAACATATTCCTTCCAGCAGCCGCAAGCTGTGGTGACGCATTCTGCTGATTGTCGGAGCAAGCAGAATCTCCATTATATATATATATATTTATATATATTGGCTTAGGCCTAGGGGTTTATAGCGTTTAGGAGTTTCCAGAGTTCAGGGCAAGCAATAACTACAGCTTGTGGGGGGGGGGGGGCTTTGGAGCACTTATAGGCTCTTCCTGTTCGGAGGGGGCTGTGGGGGTTCAGGGGGTCGTAGACTTTGGAGATGAGGATGCAGACTGTTTAGGGTTTACGGTTTACCTGTATCCCCAAACCCTACACCACAGTAGGCAATGACCCCTTAATTTAAATTGGAGTGTATATCCCATAAAAACAGTAGGCTTTTGGATTTCCAGGTAGGACCTTAGCACCCTAAAGCCTATCAAGCCTCAAAACAAAAGCCCCAAAGGCCGGACCCCTGAACCTCCATCGGATCCGAGGTACGCATGGTGATCAAGCGCTTGCGAGGGCCCATGACGGTGCCCTTCAGCATGATCCAATCCTCGCGCACCTTGCGTGGGGAAGCAAGCACCTCGATCATCCGGAATCTTAAACTTTCAAACGCAGAGTCCCCAAATTCCTGATATCAAGGATAGCAAATTATGGTAGAAATATAGTAGTCCAAGGGATAGTGCTACAAACTGCTCAGGCTCCCATATTACTGCTTCAAAGGTGTCATCCTGGATAGTCCACAGGGACGAGTCTTCACAAGTGAGGTAGGCGGCAGTGAGGATCTGGAGCTGACCCCAGGGGTTCAAAGGACTCAATAATTAGGTACGTGAGTTTTGGATAGTAATTTGTAGATTACACCTGAACCCCCAGACCCCAAACCTAGATAGGCACATGGACCCGGAAGGAACTTCTAGCCGCAAGCTGCTTCAACTTTCAAAAACTGGTAAGGTCACGTCTAGCTTTGACAGGATATTGGCTACTCCTCAGATATCCAGGTCTTCCAGTCTTCCAGAATAGTGTAATTGATCAGGGAACTGTGCCAAAAATCATACTTGGGATCTTACTATAATTTACCGTTTGTTCTGCAATAGATTAAGGGATATTGGAAGGTCTGGGTACTTCATAATAATACGTACAGCCTGAAACCGAGATTCGAACACATGAATCCCATGCCCGGAACCAGGACACGCCAAGTCCTTGACTGAGATCCCTCTGCAGTTTAAGGGTGTATTCCTCACTTAAGGGTACCTAACTCTGGCCAAGCTCAAACCGACTCCAGTTCCGCACCTCGCCGTAGTGGCTGAAGCCGCCCATGGGGGTAATGGCCTGCAAACAGATCTAGGCTATCGATCACTGCCCGGCTTCGGAGTGCCCTCAATCCTAAACACTGAACAATAGGGCCCCAAAAAAGGGATATCCCGTATAACCCCCCTTATAATAAAGCTCAATAAGGTAGGGATATCCCCATAAAATGCTTATGCTTATTTTTGGGTCCCTGAAACAATGCAACCCTCGAGCCTGATAGAGGAGCGGCTATATAGGTCTTTTGGCGCGTTCTACTATCGATAGCTGACGGAAACCCCACGAAATAAAAAACATTACTTACTACGCAGTCCCCTGCATGTTAAGTGGGCCTGCTTTTGCTGGGCCCCCACCGCAGCTCACCCCTAGACTTAGATAAATAAATAAGAATATGCATATATATATAGATATATGTGTGTGTGTATTCTTTACATAATATATATATATATAGAGAGAGAGACATGTATACATTATCTGTCTGTCTTTCTAGAGAATGACATTCGAAGAAAATCACAGTTTCAGGATGCCAGAGAACACAATGCTTGAATCTTTAAGGCTTTAAGGCCCCTGCAGCTCGCAACTGAAACCATCAACTTCTGTTGCAAGCCCGGTGCCCTGCAGTACTCGCAACAAAGAATACGTCATGAGTTCCTTTTGTTCTACTAGGTAGGGTAGAGTTTTGGACTGTATGATGGTACAGTTTTCATCAGCGGCCCTGTGGAATAATATTGGTAGTTCACTCAGGCTTCTATATTGAACTTTTCTGCTTAGGTCACACAGGAACTTGTCCATCAGCAGTACCACCAGACTCTCGTCGCTTACTCCCTCGGAGAACCATGGGAAATCCACGGCTTCACAACATCAAAGGACCCCCAGATAGATACCCCGGTTATATCTCTCTTCTTCAACAACCGGGTCCCCCAAAGTTCAAACTTTCTAAGATAGAGCTAATATATAAGGCCAACAAGTTTAAAGTTCCCCCGTTCACTATCTAAGATATAGAAGGAAGGGTTCCGCAAGTGGAAGCAACAAGGAAGCCACACCTTCGGAAACACTGAGCTCGTTTTCATCACTATCTCGAGCTGACAAAAACCACACTTTTATCTCGTCGTTCTTTGTCACTACAACACCCATGTTTAAGAAGCCCTAAACCCTAAACCGGCCGTTGTCCTCAAATCTTACATGGGACCCTTATATAGTACCTAAATAGTAGGATCCTTAGTATAAAGACCCCAGAACAAGGTACCCCTGAGTGTCGGAAACTCCCACATGTGCCTTCTCGGTCAGGTCATTCTCAGTGCACGCGTTGTTGGCGTCATCCTCGAAAGCAGCGCAGCAAGGGCTTCGGGTGTAGAGTGCCGGCTCCCCAGATCTTTCGAATATGCCCGAATTGAGGGGTACTACCTAAATCATATGAAGGATCCTAGAAGGCTTTGAGGTGTATACCTCAATTACCAAAAAGCCACGATCCCACCGAACCGCACACTCTAAACCCTAAACTCTCAGAGGACCGAGAGTTGCGAGGAGACGCCGGCCTTCAAAGACTTGCCGACGCGGTAGATCTTCCTGGGATCACAAGACCGGCACACGCGCAACAGTCGTCGGCTGGTATAAGGACTTCGATTTCCAGTCTCGGGTGGGGAGTGCAGGGGCTTAGGGTTTAGGGCGTAATTAGGGAAGATGCAATGACCATGAAAGCTTGTTGTTATGCGGAGGCCGAATCAACACCAACCGATTGAGTCAAAAGAACTTGAGGGCATCGGTCGCGTCAAAAGCCTGCTTCACCAAGACAGCTCAGCTCTGTTTGTCGTAAGCAGTTTTCAGATTGCCGTTCTTCTTCCGGGATGCCAATCGCCCTTACGACAGCTCCACTTCAACACACCTCTCGCCGATAGCAGGCTTGATACCTAAAGTATATCAAGGGTGGTGCGTCGTGTCCTAGTGATTAACATTCCCGCTGCGCGCGCACAAAGCATACCCAGAACAAAAGATTGCAACCTTAGAAAACTAACGAAGGCCTAGTTAAATACACCCTGTACACCAATGCCTTAAAACCCCCAAATTAAGGCTACGACACCGTAAGCCCTAGCCCGACTCTCTAGCCACAACGGCCGTAAAAGCCAACTAAAGGCTGGAAGCCACCAGGGCTCTGAATGTCTGACCACTCACCCTAAGGGTCCAAGTGCCTTATTATCACATACTCTCCCAAAACGCAACTACTATCCTAAACCCGAATACCTTATTATTGGGTCCTTCGGACCCTTCGGGCTAAGTTTGCTCCCGGTCACTTGTTGATCACTAACATATTGGGGAAAAAATATTTTCAATATGTTAGTGCTAAGTTTGCTCCCGGTCACTTGTTGATCTCGGTTCGATGGTGGTAACCTCGCTGACCGGAGCGAGGCACCTGCACTGCAGAAGCTGAGGGCTGCTTACTTGCGGGGTTAGGGTTTAGGGTTTAGGATTTAGAGTTTAGGGTTTAGGGTTTAGAGTTTAGGGTTTAGAGTTTAGGATTTATGATTTCGGGAATTGGGTGCTGGGCTAGGCTGGGCTGCTTGGGGGAGGGCTGGCGGCCTGGGGCTGCTCCTGGGGCTGTGGGGCTCTGGGCCTGGGGCTGAGCAGGTTTTTTGTCTTTGAAACCTGATTTCGGCTGGGGCTGGAGCTGGCTGGGGGGCTGGACTGGCTGGGCTGGGTTGGGAAGTGGGGCAGGGCAGGAGTTTTGCGACTGGAACCTGATTTTCTGAAGTTGGGGTTTGCGACCAGAAATTGATTCGAATTTGGTTTTTGTGACTGGAACCTGGTTCTGGGTTGGGTTGGGCTTGAAATTGACGGTTTAGGGCGCTCAACGGCAGCAATTTTATTTCTTTCTTGAGAGTTTAGGGTTTAGGGTTGAGGGTTTAGAGTTTAGGGTTGACTTATAAGCACCATGATCCCTACCAGGACCCCTTTTTAAGTCCCCTGACCCTCCACATAGGGCTCAGGGCCCGGGGTTTGTGGGGCGTAGGCTTAGTGTACTCCCTGTGTAGGTGCTTTATAATAGGGCCAAAGTATACTAGGTGTCGATGTCAACAGCAGTCTCCCACATTATTCATACGTAGTTAAGGCTCTATGTTGAACAATAAGGGCAGCAAAAAATATTATCTTGATCCCAAAGCGATACCTAGTATATACTAGACGGGTACATGGATCCTTCGGCTTAGGATGTCGGGGAACGCAAGACTCACTGTCTTACGAGCCATGCTGCGAAACCCATCTTCTCCAAGGACAAAAGGAGGGACCCTTAATAAGGACCCCTAGGTATAGAATCTTAATATTGCTATTATATACCCATTATATTGCCCATTATAGTGTAAGCCCTTTGATCTTTTAAACAAAAACATGAGGCTCTAAGGAGTCATATGTCTTAGGCTGTTGGGTTGGGTTTAGGCTCTAAGGACTCACATTTTAAGGCTTTTGCGCCCAAAGGCCATATACTACACAGGGCTTTTGGGCTGTTTTGAGCTTTAGAGACAAGGTATGGATGATCTTCCGTAGCGCCAGAACAAGGAGGACTGGATAAGCGTCTTCTTTTAAAGAAGGTCTTTCGGGATTTCGGGTTCGCAGGGGTTAGAGCTGTATGGTTTCAAGGGCGTTTAAGGTTTGCAGGGGTATGATTTACAGGGCTTCAACGGGTTCAGGGTTTAGGGCTTATGGTCATCATAGGGGCCTTCATATTTCTGCTGGGCGGGTAGGCAAACATATAGTTAAGTCAAGACTATAACGGAACAACATTAGCACTCGTTCAGCCCGTGTGCGGGAGTTCTAGTGCCTTCGTAACATCCGTCGTGCAGCGTGCACTGGGCCGCACGGCCCTTCACTTGGCAGGAATAGCGGGTGGAGAACTGTGGATCTTGGAGCTGCTGAGTCACCAAAGAAGGCCCGAAGCTGCTGGGGCAAAGAGCTTTCAGGAACCGTGTCGGAAGAGTAGCCATTGTTCTTCACACCTGTTTTGTTCCAAGCTGCGACGAGTGTTTGTGGGCTGGCTGTCTGCATGCCTCCCATCCGTGGCAGACGAAAAGAGTCAACTATTGGCACTGCGTTTGTTCGCTACACTACTTCGGACCTGCACACGTGAACATGGAAGCAGCAAGAGCCTCACAATACCCAAACACGTTCATGAAATGATAAGAGTATGAGTAATAATCAACAGTGGTAATAGTAGTAAACCAGAAATACTTGTAAATACTAGCCATAGTAACAATCATAATCATAGTGATGCTGATGTAGTTGCAGCTCCACCCCCCTGGATGCAGCTCAATGGTTCAAATCGCAGAGCGTTCTCACCCTGACTAGGGAACACCAAGACTACGGTTTAGGGTTTTGGGTTTAGGGCTTTGGGTTTAGGGATTATAAGGTTTTTTGGATTAGGGTTTACTAGTAGCTCAGGCCCCAATTCTATTCAAGACGCCTCGACCCTGTCTTTGGATCATTCTAGTACCTTTAGAGGACAAGCACAGCTAACAACGACACCATGAGCCAACCAAGGAAAACACTGAGAACACCCTTATGTAAAGATAAGCTACTGGACTTTTGAGCCTAGCCCTAAGGGTCCATGTGCCCAAATAGTACATACATTGGCCTTAAAGTAGTCAGTATTTAGGTACATTGGGGCCCAAAGTATATGCTGTTTGGGTACATGGAACCCTTGTAGAAGCCTTCAAAGGAACCCTTTAAAGGAACCTATTTGGGTACATGGACCCTTAGGGTAGGTTCGTCGTATCCACCAGATACATCCAGCCGGAGAGGTCGGGACCCGAAATCCCCCACGCCCTAAAGCACTTAATAATTAGAATAGGCTTTTGGGGGTTCCTTTTTATAGGTTTGATAGTACAATATACCCCTCAAAACCTACTCTAACTAATTACTAAGGCCCCTACATTACAGACCCTGGCGAAGTTCCGAAAACCATGACTCCCTTCGGCCAGAGACCGTTTTGACCCTGATATCAAGGTCTTATCGTGAACACCAAGAAGAGTCTAAATCTGTGTAAACATCCATAAGCCCCTAAACCCTAAACCCCAAACCCTAAACCCTAAGCCCCAGAGCATAAACCCCGAAGGCCCTGCAACAGGAACCCTCGAGCCTGAACCCTGAGCCCACACGGGGGTGTCCGAAAATTCGGGACCCTAATATACCACCCTAAATAGTAGGATCCTTATCAGAAGGACCCCAAAATAAGGTACCCCCAATTTTCGGAAACTCCCAAATGGCCTGGAATGCCACGCGTGCAGGATGCCAGGAGCCAATGCAGGCCACCTCCCATGCGGACGACTTAGACTTTTACTTCTTCGAGAACCTACCGACGCAAGTCTTTTGGTCGGATCCCTATTTACAAAAGAGTATGTCAGGGTTTACGATAAGAACCAAAACCCAACCACCTTTCCATTTAAGGTTAGTTGCTATGATTTCCTTCCATAAACCACGGTTTAGGACTTAGGGTTTATGGTGAAGGGCTATTTATTGAATGGCTTCCTTCTATAAATCCTTGACAATGTAGGGTTTTGGCGGCTACGGTGAACAACCCTTCACCTTAAACCGCTAAAACCCTAAGCCTACATGGACCCTCTTGGTTAACCTCTTGGTAAAGGTTCTTTATTAGTTTGTGTAGACAATTACTGACTGGAAGTCTGGTTTAGGGTTTAGGGGTTTAGGTTGTCGGGTTTGCTTGTCTCTGGTTGGAAGTCCGCACGACCAGCACCTTGCCAGCGTCTCTATTGGCTTTAAGGCGCTCTGGAGGATTCAGCCAACCTTATAAAAGTGGAAGACATCGATTGCCATCTCGCCTTTTCATACTCGAAGTCATCATCCTGACGAATATACACATCCAAGCCATATCCATATTCACGACTACTATGACGAATCACCTGTCCAGCCCTTTGTCTACGCTTTGTACCCTGTCAACCCTTGGGGAGTATCATGGAACACCAACACCGTAAGCACAGAGCCAGGAGTACCCCCACCGACTGAAAAGCGAGTTGACTAGTGCAGCCTTTATAGAAACGGGCACAGTTGCTAAGCACAGAGCCCACCACCGACTGAATAGCGACTTGCCTAGTGCTGCCTTCATATAGAAACTGACACCACCCTGAATCCCAAAACCAAGACAACGCTTTGATTCCATTTTACAAAAAGCCCACAGCCCCGGCAGCCCTGCACTCTGTTCGCGGATAGGTGACATACTGATAGATGATAGGGTCCAGATGTACTACCATGATGGAATTTGGGCCTCACAAGACTACCTTAATGATGATTCTTGGGACCTCATTCTGTAATGGAAGCACATATTGAGCCCCTGCGATAGTTCGCTCAGTGGACTTAGTACAACAATATCATAGCTGCTATGATGTCATAGCTATCTCTACTTACAAACCAACGCAAGATACTTATAACCCTCCTTAGACGGCCTTTCGCAGTCCGCGGTGTGTCTTCCGGGTCAAACGAGTGACGCCCCAGCGAGTGACCACGCCATTGAAGCCTTTGCCCTGAGCAGGGAGTCGATGCCCAGATCTTCCCAAATCAAATGATGAAGGAATGTACTTTAGGTTATGGTAGGCTCCCTAAACGGAATCAAGATACATTCCAAACTTGGGGGATTTTGGCAGATTTGGGCGCCTGAACTCCTAACACAAAATCTGACGCCCAAAAGCCTAGACCCTGAGCCCTAAACATAAGACCCTAAAGCCCTAAACCCCTATTTCCTGGATTCGGAGTCTTCTTGTGGACTGTTGGCCGGGTGTTCAGGGTTTAGGGTTTTAGGGGTTTAGGGTTTAGGGTTTTTGGGGGTGGTGTTTGGCCTTTGGCGCATTTTGGCGCTGGGGTCTTTGGGAAGAATCTAGGACTTCTAGTGCAGGGGTTATGGGCCTTGCGGACCGCGCTTCGGTTCAGAGTTCAAGGTCTAGGGTGCAAGGCCAGCTGGCTGAAGATCCAGGCTTTGGGGCGTAGGATTTGGGGCTCAGGGCTTTCGGGCTTCAGCTAAGGGGTTCACAGCGTGGGGTTCCGGGTTTGGGGTTGAGGGGTTGGGGGATCCAATTGCTGACCATCTAATTCAACGGCTTGACAAGGACATGTACACCACACCACCAACCATGCTCAAGCGCACAGAACAACAACCTCAGTCATGCACCTGCTGCACTGCCTGCCTGCCTGCCTGCCTACCTACCCGATATACCCGACCTTCCAGGAACACCATCAAGCCGGAAATGGCATATGTGACGAAAGACCTTGGTGGTACCGATGATGTCAACCATCTCATCTTGGGTGAAAACGTCCTCCACCTTGACCTTGCTGGGAAGACTTGTGGGTTCGTCTTCAGAGATTTACTTGGGTTTGGGGGGCCAGGGTGTTTTTTTTTTGCTGTGGCCCCTTTTTGCTCGTGCCAAGCGTCATTGGTTTCTAGAATTTTTTGCTGTCGGCCCCGGGTTTGCAAAGTGTTTGTTTTTGTTGTTGCGCTCCGTTGGGCGCCGCGACCTTTCGGCGGGGCCAGAGCCAAAAAAAAACACCACCCAGGGTGTTTCTTTTCGCTCCGGCCCCGGGGAAAGGCAGGGGAAGGAGAAGCCCCGTTGGGCGCCGGCACGGGGCCAGAGCAAAAAAAAAAAACACACCAAAAAAACACACCTGGGTGGNTTTTTTTTTGTTGTGGCCCCTTTTTGCTCGTGCCCCGCGTCATTGGTTTCTAGAAATTTTTTTGCTGTCGGCCCCGGGTGTGCAAAGTGTTTTTTTTTGTTGCGCTCCGTTGGGCGCCGCGACCTTTCGGCGGGGCCTGGGTGGTGTTTTTTTTTTGCTCTGGCCCCGTGCCGGCGCCCAACGGGGCTTGTCCTTCCCCTGCCTTTCCCCGGAGCAAAAAAAACACTTCTCCTTCCCTTGCCTTTCCCGGGGCCGGAGCAAAAAAAAGCACCCTGGGTGGTGTTTTTTTTTTGCTGCGGCCCCGCGCGGACGCTCCCTCGCCGGGGTGTTTTTCTTTTTTTGCTGCGGCCGCGCCCGGACCGGGGTGGTGTTTGTTTTTTTTGCTGTGGCCCCGCCCGGACGCTCACTCACTCGCTGTGGGCTGGGGCGATTTCGGCAAGGCCCGGGTGGTGTTTTTTTTTGCTGCGGCCCCGCCGGGTCAATTTAGACAATAACAAACAATGTCTGGGGTACTACATCGGGTCTAAAAAGACCGGGCGGGGCCACAGCAAAAAAAAAAAACACCACATCCGGTTTGGGGTTGATGGGGTTGCAGGTTGTAGGCTTATATATATATATATATATAATCCTATATATATACACAATTATTTACACACACACACACATGCTTCTACAGGCACAAACAATCTACCTATAGATGCTTACGACCCGACTCATGACCAGCCAAGAGATCCCTAAAGCCTACGAGAATCTCATAGAACTCAGACAGATTCTAGAAACACCTGACATTACTATTACTCCGACACTATATCATATACCCTAACAACCACTAAATGCCTTCTGGGACTACTATGAAACCCTTTCCGTCACAGACGTTTCAGAAGACAGCAGAATAACTGAGCACCCTTCGCACGCCCCTCGACGGTAGATCACCGA
The DNA here is from genome assembly GCA_003297005.1 of Symbiodinium sp. clade A Y106. Lineage (NCBI taxonomy): Eukaryota > Dinophyceae > Suessiales > Symbiodiniaceae > Symbiodinium > Symbiodinium sp. clade A. Next base: position 10,091 of record BGNK01001017.1, read on the forward strand.
AGCCAATCATACCAAGCAAGCCAGAGTCTCTTGCTGTACTCACAACTAGACACTGTGACTACGGTACGGTTTAGGGTTTAGGGTTTAGGGTTCGTATGACTATGCCTGTAAAAAACGCCTGGCAGCAATGGCATGTCAACGACATGCAATCCACAGAATAATTACTCCAGCTACAATCATCGTCATACCTGGTCTTAAATAGTCACAAGCAATACTGCAACTAACGAACCATTTAAAACAACAGCAATGATACTCGCAATGGTGGTGATGGTGATGATGATGTTGTTGTCGATGATGATGCTGATGCTGATGAGGATGACCGTACCCCTAATCACATGCGTGCCTCCTTCTCGAAAAGGCCCATGGCGAAGTCCACCTGAGTTCAAGTGGAGCGCGCGGCAGGGAGGGGAATTTAAGAAAGACGAAACCAGGATCCTTAGACAAAGCAGGGCTTTGGGGTTTAGGGTTTAGGGTTAGGGTTTAGGGTAGGATCCTTAGACAAAGCAGTAGCACCCTTAAACAAAGCAACAGGATCTTCAAAATGAGCCCCCCCCCCTCTCACAAACAAACAAAACGGCAAAGGACCAAGTTTTCCGTAAGAACAGGTACTTACAGTACAGGGCAGCACCGCAGCTCTCTTCTTCAACAACCGGGCCAAAAAAAGGTCAAACTTTCTAAGATAGAGCTCATACATAAGGCCAAAAAGTTTAAAGTTCCCCGTTCACTATCTAAGGCAGAGAACTTCCTGTGAGACTCGGACAGCGGTGGGAGCCACGACGGGTTCAGAGGATTGGGGGTTCCATGACTCCGGGTTTTGAATTACCCTTAGGCTCTAAGGACTCAGGTTTTAAGGCTTTTGGGTCCAAAGACCATACTATATAAGGCTTTTGGGCTATTTTGAGCCTTAGGGATATGGACGGTAACAGGAAGTTGTATCTTCGCAGGGTTCGGGGCTCAGAATGTACTTACTTGGCAATCGGAAACTAAAGCTGTAGTAGAATCAACCTTCAAAACTACGGTTGATGATATGAATCCTGCGTTACCTTAAGAATATGGTATATTCCTCATTATGGGTAATGCAGGAAGGATATCATCAACCGTAGTTCCAGTTTCTGAGGCGGTAATTAATCCCCCTGCCTTGTCGGCAGTGCTTCCTCCGTTGACCTGGGTCAGAGAGGGTGATGAAGGCTAAGGGTGAGGGTTTAGGCTCTCTAGGGTTGAAGGTTCAGGGTTTGAAATTAGGGTTTAACACGTTGGAGCTGATGTTAAATCAAACCTAAAAAGCGCGAATACCAATGCTCGGCTGCTTGAAGCAGCGACGCAAGCTGCAGGAAAGCCGGCTGTCCCTTTCTACTGAATACGGAGCACTAGAAGAGTCAAATCAGCAGGTCACATTTTAAGATCCCCTGACCCAGAGACTCCAAGGTCCCTTAATTGAGGAATATTCCTTAAATCATATTAGGGATCCTACTATAATTTGAGGTATATTCCTGAATCAAGGGATATTGGAGTCTCTGGGGATACTGACCCTTTGAGGCAGGTTAGATACTAGCCAAGCAGTGCTCACCCGTACGAAATTCGTAGAAGAGTCTACATAATGTTAGCTCGGATATATTCAGTACTCTATCCAACTGCTAATATGTAGCCAGTAGTCAACAGAATGATATGATACTACGGGGAGCAAGACTCAGAAACTTTTAAACTGCGCGCCGTTAACCCCCCAAAGCGCCGAAGCGCGTCATTCAATTGCTGGAAGGCAAGATGCGCAAGGCTGTTGAACCAATAATCCGATGCAACTCCTACATTCAACCTCATTCATAAACCCCAAACCCCAAACCCCTAAGCCGTGGCAGCATAAGCCCATGCAAATCCTACAAGCACTTCTGTGGCTGAAGGGGGAACCCCAACCAGCCTGAAACCATGAGCCCAGGAAGCCCTGTAATGTACAGGCCTTAACAATTAGAATAGGGTTTAGGGTTTAGGGACGGGCCTTAATCATTAGAATAGGGTTCTAAGGGGACTATGTATAGAATGATTTGCAGAACTTGCAAAAAGGAAACTCGTTTCGAGCATTCAGCCGCCTGGTCTCCAGTCTAACCCCACTTATTTTACGAGGTCAGCCAAAACATAAGAAGATCATGCAAACCCAAAGCCCTAGAAACCCTAAACCCCGAACACCCCCGATCCCTACATAGCTCCCTGGGGTTGAGAAAGTGCAAGGGCGTATTCAACCNCCCTTAATTTACGAGGTCAACCAAAACATAAGAAAATCCAGCAAACCCAAAGCCCCAAAAACCCTAAACCCCGAACCCCCCCCCCCCCCGCCACCTTCACCCCTCCTTCTTGAACCCCAAAACGTCGCGCCTGGATCTCCTTGATGTGGGCTTTCTTCTGACCTTGCTCTTGGGATTTGGTGGTCCACTATGGGGTCTATAGGGCTCAGGAAAAGAATTTAGGGATGGAGGTCGGGAGTTTGGGATTAGTGTTTCGGGTTGGGGTTTGATCTGCTCCACCAGAACCCGATCCGTGTGCCCCTGAGATAGACATGCCTGCGTTTTAGGGGTTTAGGGTTTATAGGGCTTGGGGTTTAGGGTTTAGGGCTGGTGCAGGCATCGCAGCAGATTGCAGCGTTCGACTGCGTCGGTGTCCGTATGCCACATGCTGGCGTCAAAGCATTTGCCACTGCCATGTTTGTGCGGGCATCTGCCCCAAAGAGTCCAAGTATCACTATGGTATATACTTATCGCTGCTCTCGGGTTCATAGCATTACGGTTTCACAAGCGTCTATATAGACTCGATGCCCCCAAAATCCAAAACAAAAGGCCCAAACCAGCGCAGGTCTTGAAGTACGGTTTAGGGTTCAGCTTTTAGGCGTTCTTTCCTCAGAATGTCCCAGACCAGCCATCGTTTCAAGAGCAGCCTAGAAAGCATGAACGCTAAACTCCCTAAACCCTAAACCCCATAAAACCCTATGTAAACCCATATGACGGCCGAAAGGCAGCAAGCCGCTCAAGAGGTGACTGCGCTTCCCCGGCCTTGACCCTAAATCTCTGCACGCGTTGAGGGTTTAGGGTTTCAGGGTTTAGGGTTGTGGGGATTCGGGGGTACAGGTTGTGGAGTTTTGGGGCTCGGGGCTTTGGGTTTGGGGTTGGTGTTTAGAGCTTAGGGTTTAGGGCTTAGGGCCTTGAATCCGAAACTCCAAACCCCCAAAACGATAGAAGCCCAAGGAATGATTGAACACATTCCATAACCTGTAACTACCCAAAGGCCCCAAAGTGGGTTCATATTTAGAATTCTATAAGGTAATCCCAAAAAGGAGCTACTTTGGGGCCTTTGGGTAAACCCTAAACCCGGGATCGCCGGGCTAAGACCTCTGAACTTCAGCTAAGAGTCCGATTCTGACTTTCCCCACCTGCGTGTGGCAGATCGCGCGGATCACCTGGATAAGTCCCGTAGGGTATATGGGAGTTTCCGAAATTAGGGCTACCTTTTTTTGGGGTCCTTATAATAAGGATCCTACTATGTAGGGTACTATATTAGGGTCCCCTATTTTCGGAAACTCCCATATAGGTTTTGCGGTTTAGGGGCTTTGTCGGAGTCCAGGATTTAGCAGCCTAAGGTTCAGGGTTAATCCTACTTGTCGGGTATCATGGGGAACTAAAGGTTAACCTTTTTCATAATACAAGGATTATATAGGGATTATACTACCCCAAAAAGGTTAAAGGTTACCTACTCTACTTCTAGGTANATCCTACTTGTCGGGTATCATGGGGAACTAAAGGTTAACCTTTTTCATAATACAAGGATTATATAGGGATTATACTACCCCAAAAAGGTTAAAGGTTACCTACTCTACTTCTAGGTAATTAATTATGGTTAATCCTTGGACCCTCTCCTAGCTAGGGTTTACGGCCTAGCGTCTGTCATCCAAGAGAGTCCATATACACTGCTATTATGGAATTAGGTCCCAAAAGACCATCCCTACTATGGTTTTGGGACCTTAATTCCATAATAGGAGTGTATATGGACCCTCTTGGCATGATAATGCTTAGCACCCAGGATTTCGTAGTTTTCCGGCTTGTGGCATCAGGTTCCGGGGCATCGCGCTTTCAATCTCTCGCACTGTTTATCTCAAAGAAGATGCCTCACACTCTATCTTTTTCTTAGACCCGAATCCCTAGTCCCTAAACCCTATCTTTGTAGATTCTGCCCTGCCGATTCTATCAAGCAACTCTCAGACCTTTCACTTTCGCTGGAACCGAAGCCCTAAAATGGCAACCTCGATCCTGGAACCCTACATGCAAAACCCTAAGCCCACGCCATAAACCCCGGAACCCTAAACCACCAAACCTCAAACCCTGAACGACACCCGTCAAGAACGCTTCAAGAGACCCTTCGTTCAAACAACCGTGACATAACCCGCAAAGGATCCTTCAAAGGAGCCCTGGAGGGTTCTATAATAAGGCCCCCTTTAAGGCTACTGTATGGTTCTATAGTAGGGTTCCCTTTAAGGCTACTATATGGTTCTATAGTGGTGTTCCCTTTAAGGCTACTATATGGTTCTATAGTGGCGTTCCCTTTCAGGCTACTATATGGTTCTATAGTAGGGTTCCCTTTAAGGCTACTATATGGTTCCCTTTAAGGCTACTATTATGGTTCTACAGTAGGGTTCCCTTTAAGGCTACTATATGGTTCTATAGTAGGGTTCCCTTTAAGGCTACTATATGGTTCCCTTTAAGGCTACTATTATGGTTCTATAGTGGTGTTCCCTTTAAGGCTACTATATGGTTCTATAGTAGAGGTTCCCTTTAAGGCTACTATATGGTTCTGTAGTAGGGTTCCCTTTAAGGGTACGATAGGTTCTAAGCTACAAATAGGGTTCCCTTTGGAGGAAGCCGTAAAGGGCCACGGCGAGGGTGTGGGGTTCAGGGGCCAGCGTCTTCGCTTGCCGATTCACTGGTACTTGCGGACAGGGGTGTAAATGAAGTTGAAAGTGGCTGTGCCGAACTCTGCAACAGAAAAAAAGGTACTCCCAACATACTTTGAACTAGCCATGAACCCGCGGCTACAGACTGCCTGTGCGGCCGAGCAACCCGACACCCTAAAACATCAGTCCAAAACCGCAGAACCATAAATGCAAGCCAGTACCCCTCAACCATAAAGGCTCAATCCGAAACCCCTAAGCTCAAAAATCACCTGTGCACAACCCTCATACGGACCCTTGAAAGCAAACCTAAACCCCTAACCCTAAAACCTGCATCCTAAGACCATCCGAAGCTCGTGGGGCCTTGAGCTACTGATGCAAAGCTTCTCCTAGTCTTAAGGGTTTCTTTAGCGCTTTAAGGTTTAGGGTTTAGGATTTTAGGGTGTAGGCTTTGGGGTTGTAGGGTTTAGGGTTTAGGCTTTGGGGTTGTAGGCTTTGGGGTTTAGGGATGTTTTTAGGGCTTAGGGTTCAAAGGTTCCGCTAGCCTGGCAGTACTTCTTGGCCCGCTCCACCTGGAGTTGCCAAGGCTTTTGGATCACTTAGTGGGGTTCCTTCAAGAAGTCAGGGTTTAGGTGGGGTTTTAGGCTTTCTTTAACGTGTTCCTTTTAAGGGTTCTATAAGGGTACCATAGAAAACTATAGGGTATAAGGGTCCATGTACCCAAATAGTATTCCTTTTAGGGTTCCTTTAAGGGTTCCTTTAAAGGCTTCCACAACAAGTTCTCGAGGGTTTAGGGTCGAAGGGTTCATGGTACCCAAATAGTATATACTTTGGGCCCATCGTACCTATACAGGGAGTACTCTTAAGGCCAAGGTATATACTGTATGAGTACATGGACCCTTAGGGGTAGTTAGCCTGTTTGCTGTTTACGTATTGGTTTTAGGTTTTACAAGGTTTAACCCACTTAGGGATTTTGTACCTTTGAAGGTATCAAATCCCTTTTCGGTTTACGGCTTCTGCTTTGTGGCCCAGGCCCTAAACCCCTGAACCCTAAAACACAAACTCCTAAACCCTTTCCCCCCCAAACCCTAAACCCCTAACCCCTAAACCCTGAACCCTACGCCCTATACCCTGAACCCTAAACCCCTAAACCCTGAACCCTAACCCCTAAGCCCTGAACCCTACGCCCTATACCCTGAACCCTAAACCCCTAAACCCAAAACCCAAAACCCCTAAACCCTGAACCCCTAAACCCTAAACCTCTAAACCTCTAAACCTAAACCCTAAGCCCGGAAGCCTTGAGCTGCCGAACCAAAGACAACGCCCGATGGGGTTCTTGTTAAGGAACTTGATTACCTTAACCTACCAAAACCTACTTTTTTGTAGGGTGCGAATAAAATCCAAATTAGGGTAGAAAATAAGAACCTACAAAAAAGTAGGGTTTGGTAGTTTAAAGTAAAGCTACCATAATAAAGACACCATATAATTTAATATAGATCCCTATGAACTTGATTAATATTCCCTATTATGGTAAGGAACTTGATTAAAGCTACCATAACCCTAAGGCTCAAAATAGCCCAAAAGTCTTATATAGGAATAGGAAGGTCTTTGGGCCCAAAAGCTTGAAAACATGAGTCCTTAGAGCCTAGGGGTAATAAAGAAGCCATATTATTTAATATAGATCCCTAGTATGGTAACGTAAATTAAACTCCTCAACAAGAACCCAGAATGGGGGACCCGAAGCAACCCAAGAATGCAGTCTACAAGACCAACGGTTTTGGGTTCAGGGTTTAGGAGTTTAGGATGGTTGAGGGTCAAGCCCCCTGCTAGGGTTCAGGGTTGAGGGGGTTGGAGTTCACCCTGAACCCTAAACCCGGGTTCAGCGTTCAAGGGTTTGGGCTTTCGGGGGTTCCTTCCTTGCTTTGTGGGTCGTGTTCGTTCTCACACGTCCAGATGGCTCTTCATGGCTGACCTTAAACCCTAAACCCTGCTGGTTTATAGGTGGTCTCGATTTCAGGATGTAGGATTGCGCGTTGGGGCTCTGGACCCAAGGCACCATCTGAAACCTTCCTGAATCGTGCGTATACCTGAACCTCAAACCCTTAGCCTAAGCCCTCGACCTTAAAACGGGACAGTCTGCACTTGGCACCCCAAAGCCTAAACCCTGAACCCTAAACCGCAACCCTAGAGCCCTAAACCCTGCACCCCAAAGCCCTAAAAGCCCCAAACCCTTAATTTTTGCGCCACGAGGGGAGTCTCCGAAAATGAGGGGTACCGTTTTGGGGGTCCTTATAATAAGGATCCTACTATTTAGGGTACTCCCTAAATTCCCACCCAGGCCTGCTTAGGCCGTACCCACCCTTTTTGGAGCCATTGGAGAGTGGTCAAATTTAGACCCTAGGGCTGAGCCATGCCACCTGGGTGGCGCCCAGAGGGGAATTCCCGATTCTCAAAAGATTAAAATACCCTATAGAGCCCCCTGGCCCCTCCTGCGCCCCCCTGGCCCCGCTGGCCGCCCCGCCTGGCCCCTGGACCCCCTTGCCTTTCCTCGGCCCGCCTGGGCCAGGGGCGGCCCCTGGCCCCTCCTGGCCGAGGTGGGAATTGAGGGCGCCAGCCCTAAACCTTAAAAGGTAATATTTTGGGTGTAGCCTGTGTAAGCTCACAGCGGGGCGCGGGGAAAAGGAATAGAAACCAATTTGTAATTGTTTTCTCAAGAGATTGCAACCTTGTCTCTAGACGTGGATACGCCGCCCCCTCACACCCCTGGGAGTGTAGGGGCGCCATCCTACAAAGAAAATACTGCCGCTGCGCGGCGAGACGCCCTAAACCCTAAACCCTAAACCGTTACTGTATTAGGGTCCCCTGTTTTCCGAAACTCCCACAAGGCCTCAGCGCTCATGGCATCTTTTCCGTCCTTGGAGGCCTCCTCCCATCCTCGACTCGCTTAGGTTCAGCTAGGCCTTACCTGGGGCTCCAAAAACCTACTCTTTTAAAGGTTCTACCCTCTAATTAAGGGGTCAGAACCTACTATTTTGTAGGGTTTGGGGTCACAGGTAAGGCTTAATGTAGGCTTCGGGGCCTTAATAAGACTAGGGTGTTGGGGACCATCATACTATATTTATGATAAGGAACACCAAAATAGCATAGGTAATTATTGAGGCCCCTATATTAGGGTTTTGCATTTTTTAGGGCTCAGGCTTAGGTTTTACTTCAGGATGTTAGGGTTTCGGGTTTTGCAGTTCATTACCCTAAGGGTCCAAGTACCCAACAATCATATACTCTCCTAAATATTAAGCTACATAACTACTATTCTAGACCCGAGTACCTAATTATTGGGTCCTTTGGACCCTTAGGGTTAGATAGCTTCAAGAACTGAACTTCAGTTCAGCTCAGGGCTTGAAGTTTGGGTTTGGGCCTATACGAAGGAGACGGAAGGGGCTTCGCACCACCCTTAGCCCCTAAATCGACAAAACCCCAAACCCCGCACACCACCCAAACCCTGAACCTCTAGGTCAATCATAGAGATAGAAGTGGGATAGCCCCATTGAAGGTCGATTTCTGGCGCACCTGGTGTGGATCTTATAGTAAGCCTAGAGGGAACCATTAAAGTTTTAGGAGCCCCCATAGCTTCCCTTGAAACCCGAAGGGGCTTCTTAAAGGGTTTCAAGGTATTGAAAGAGTCGATCGTATATGGGGCTTTAATAGTTTTAACAGGGTTCCTTTAACTATGGATCCTTCTCTAAATCAGGGTCGCTTTTCAGGTCTCAAAACAGCCAAACAGTCTAGCCCCCCCCCCCTATGAAAAGGACCCTAGACAGCACCCTAAACCCTAAACCCCTAAACCCTAAACCCTAAACTAGACAGCAACCTAATTTAGACAACTACCTACAAACTGATACTCAACCCAGGGGGTTCCTGTACCCAAGTAGTACATACTTAGGCCCCAAAGTAACGACAAAACGGGACTTCTTTAGGCACGGTATATACGATTTGGGTACATGGACCCTTAGGGATATACTGATCCGCTGATCGGACATTTTCTGGCGCATCTGGCGGGCGCGGAGGTCGCAAGTCTTGCCTCGGATCCACATTTGATGGGTTTAGGGCTTGGGATTTAGGGTTTATAGCGTTTTGGATTTGGGGTTTAGGATTTAGGTTTTAGGGGTTGAGGGGGTTCTTAAGGGCTCCACATTTTTTCATTTCCTCATACAAGTCGTTAAACACGTAGGGTTTTGAGGTGTGCAAAGTCTTGGCTTAAGTGGGAGCAAGCGGTTGCACTTGTTTTGCCAGAGCCGCCGTCGTTGGTAGCAACATTGGTTTTTGTAGCTGTGATAGTAAGAATGGCAGTACCCCGAAACCCTAAACCCTAAACCACTAAACTCTAAACCCTAAAACCCTAAACCCTAAAACCCGAAACCCCAATCCTAGCAGCAGCGGTGGCGGTAGCGGTGTGCCCAGAAGGCTGCAGAGCTGAAAAAGACAACGGCAACAAACCAACTAGTATAGGGGCCGTAATAATTAGAATAGGGTTTGGGGACCCATGATACTATAAGTATAATAAGGAACACCCAGATCAGTATAGGTAATTAACTGTTATGAGGCCCCTATATTAGCAGCAAACCCCTGCAGACCCTATTGAAAAGCAGTAACCCAAGGACGAAAACCCCTCCAATCACTAGATCCCTTACGCTAAAGCCAGCTAAAACCCTAAACCCCCAAACCCCTAAACCCCCAAACCCTAAAACCCTAAATCCCTGACTTGCAAACCCCTAAACCCTTAAACCCTAAACCCCCAAAGCCAGCTGTGGTGCCGATTGAGGCGGAGATCCAAGCTTCCACGGTTTCCCGGCGTCACTTTGGCAATGATCTTCCGGCGCTGAAGCCTTAGGGGGCTTTAGGACTCTGTTTTCGGGTTCTGTTTAACGGGTTCCTTCCCAGAGATCCCAATACCCCTTAATTAAGGAATATACCTAAAATCATAATATAAAGCCCCTTATAGTTTAAGGTATATGCCTTAATTGAGGGGTATTGGGATCTCTGGGTTTAAGGGTCCCTTTAAGGGTTCAGGGTTTAGGAGGTCTGTAGGGGTTTAGGGTTCAGGGTTATGGGTTTGAACGGTTTAGGGTTTAGGGTTGAGGGTTTAGGGTTTATTTAGGGTTGAGATTTACGGAGGCTTGGGGACTTGTTAGTTCTTGATGTTGGGAGCGAGGGCGTCCGAAGAAACCCTCAGGAGAGCCCTTCCTAGAGCTGGATAATGAGTATATTGGGTTTAGGTTTAGGGCTTATAGGGCTTAGGGTTTAATGAAGGCTAGTCGAGGGGGGGGGGGTAAGGATATGCCTCCCTAAGTGTCCATGTACCCACATGATATATACTTTGGCCCAACCTACCTATATAGGGACTACTTCAAGGCCAAAGTATAAAACAACAAAACTAGTTGGGCACATGGGCCCTTAGGGGTTGATCTGTCAGGACCTTCGGAAGAGACTGTACGAAATGCATCTGCTCCCCATGCTCCACGTTAGGGTTTAGGGTTTAGGGTTTCGTTCCATTGAGATCTTCGAAGCTAGTAGGTGTGTACGGCTTCAACAGAATCTCTTGTCAGGGGCTCTAGCTCTAGCCTTCACCCTCAACCAGCCAAAGAACACTGGCTCTCAACTTTAAACCCTAATAGAACGCTTGACTGTCCGAACTGGTGAGATGACCCCTGCTCGCAGGAGCCCCCTGTCAAGCCCTTAACAAAAACCTCATGCAGGGTTTCGGGTTTACGGTCTTGTAAGACACAAAACCCAACACCCTTTAGGAAACTACGAAGCCTTAAACCCTAAACTAGACTTCCTAAACCTCAACTCCCTAAACTCCTCAAAGCCCTTGTAAGAACCGGAACCCCTTTGTGAACCTCCCCCCCCGGGTTGCCATCCAGGCTGCAGATCTTTCACCTGAGCCGCGACTAAGACCCTTGAAAGGTCCCCACAACAGAACCGTCTTCCCCCACCCCTTCAAAAAGCCGAAACTCCTAGAGTTGTATGGGTTTGGGGTTTAGGGTTTAGTGCTCTAGGGCTATATGGGTTAAAGTTCGAGGTCGTTTCATAAAGGATGATGCGGTCAATGCTTCTGCTGGGGGATCCGTATCAAGGCCTGGGTCAATCCTAGACCTTCCAAGGCCCAAAGGCAAAACTGCAACATCTTCATTGCTGGATAGAGGCGAAAAATTCGGGCAGCCTAATCTCGAAACCTGGCTTTCGAGTTTCGAAGGATGCATGGGTTGAGCCTTAAATTAGGCTTCACCTTCCGGCTTGGCATGCTTACCCTAAACACTCCAAAACCTGCCAAAGCCGCAAAGCCTGGAAACAGTAGACACAAAAGCAAATGGTATCATACGATTCTAGGTACCGTAAACGAATACTTTCCTAAACCATGATACCATACCCTGAACTATGAGACCCTGTCAAAGCCCTTCTTTTAAACTGCCTTTTCATCAAGTCCCTCTGATATAAACTCACATCATGATCCTGTCCCTATAAACCCCTGTCTGAAGCCCTGCAACCTCTCCATAAAAAGGATAAGACCCGAACGGTTTAGGGTTTAGGGTTTAGGGTTCCTAGCTATGGTAGCAGACGGAAGGCCGGACGCCGGCAACCCCTAAACTGTTATCCCAAACCCGGGTACCTGGTTATTGGGTGCTTTGGACCCTTAGGGCCTTAGGGTTCCAACTTGAGGTTTTGGCTGGACCATGCTTTCCTATACCCTGTACCTGGACCCTTAGGGTTTAGGGTTTAGGGTTTTTAGGGTTTAGGGTTTAGGGTTTAGGGTCTATGCCGACCTAAACCCCTAATAACCTACCTTTTCAAGGACTTATATCAAGAAATCATGATGGGGAACCCTAAAAAGGAAGGTTTGATAGGGTCGGAGTCCAGGTCCCTAAACCCTAAACCAATCCTCCAGCCCGAATCTTCCCAGTTTCTGTTCTGTGGGAAGCCATGACTGGCACTTCCACACAAAAACCCTAAACCCTAAACCCCTAAAGCCTAAACTCTACCAGAACAGACCAACACGACAGTCGGAAGGCTTGGAGTTTAGGCCCATCTATTCCCAGAGCTTCCAAAATCCCTTAATTAAGGAATATACCCTAAATCATACTAGGGTCCCTATTATGATTTAAGGTATATTCCTTACTTAAGGGGCTTTGGAAGGTCTGGGTTGGGCCCATCTATTCTTGGAAGATGGGGTTATCCACTTTACACTTGACAGAGCGCTGGAAAGGTGGAGGCGCATCGTTCAACTTTGCGGTTGTTATCTGTATAAAGCCCTTACCCTAAATAATTAGGTACTCGGGTTTAGGATAGTCGTTATGTAGCTCAATATTTAGGAGAGTATATGATTATTAGGTACTTGGACTCTTAGGGATACAAGCCCTCACTAAAATCCCTGCAACCCCTCAAAATCAAAAGCTTTCTGAGTTAGGATTAGGGGACCTTACACCCTTTTCGGAGAGCCAGAAGTAGGCTAAGAAGGGTCCCCTTTAAGGGGTCTCTCTAATACTACCCAGGAAGCTTTCAAGGTTTCGCGACCCTAAACCCCAAACCCTAACCGTAAGGCTCTAAGGACTCATATTTTGAGGTTTTGGGGCCTAAAGACCATATTATATAAGGCTTTTGGGCCATTTTGAGCCTGAGGGTAAGTAATATATGCTAAACCCGAAACCCTAAACCCTAAACTCGAACCCTAAACCCCCAAAGGACGACCCAGGAAGCTTTCAAGGTTTGGCGACCGCGTCACCGAAGCTTGAAGATCCGACTTCCGCCATCGGGGCCGGCTGCGACCCCAACCCGTTACCTTTGTCGTCGTTCCAATGGTTAGGTCTCAGGGGGTTTATAGGGTTTTCAAGATTTATGGGATTTAATATAGGGCTCGGGCTAGGGTCCAGAGTTGACCTTCGTCTTTGCAGTATGTCTTTAGGGTTTGGCCTGCATCTTTGTTCTAAGATGCACCGTTTCGGGTTGTGCAGGTATAGGATTTTGGGGCTTCTTGTTTGTATCTTAGGTTTAACTGACTTAAAAAATGCGCAGAATACTTGTACACGAGTAGCCGTGCTCCCGGGCACCGTCGTCAATACATCAGGAGCTGGAGCTTGCACCATTCGATGATGCTTCTTGATTCTTGATCTAACCCTAATTATATACTCCGAGGCTGGCTATCCCTACAGAAGAAAACAAAAAAGGGATCAAAAGATGCACTGTCAAGAGAGGCATGTTTACGTCAGGAAGAAAAATCACGTATGGGAAAGACGGTGAAAAGCGTTTTGGAACATATTGGCAAGATTTAGCAAGCTTAAAGGCTACCTACACAGCCCCTAAGACTAGGAACCTAAGCCCTGTGACTGCGCAACGACTGATCCCACATCGAAGCAGAAAACCTGGGAACCTCTGAAAACATAGTGCTGTCATGATAAGGGATCTATATAGGGTTACCAGGGCAACTGCAAAAGGTGTTATGATGTAGGGGATAGTATGACCAAGTATTCAGGATACGGGCAGATCTCTAAATCTGGGCCCCTTTCTACGACCCCCAAATAGTACGGCGGCCATATAGTAAAAACCCTAGAAGCGACCCTCCATCCGAAACATGCTCATCTCTGACAGCCCCTGAAAAACATGTTTTCATGCGGCAAAACTATAACCCTTGATTGTAAGGGTTCATGTACCCAGCAGATAGTATATGCTTTGGCCGCACTTTGGCCACAAAGCACCAAAGTTGGGACTACATTAAGGCCAAACTATATACTATTAATTTGGGCACATGGACCCTTAGTGCTATAACGCAAACCACCATCGAAGCTTCGGCACAATGGTACATGTCTGACGTCTCTGAGGATGAAGGAGAGCTGGCAGAACGACGGAGAGCCACCATTTCACAGCCAGGAGAGCCTCGACTGCTAAATTTAGCGATTGTGGGGTTTAAAGTTTAGATCACCTCCGGGCAAAAAGTATACTTTCGTGGGGCTAGATCCTACTGAAAATACAAACCCGGCTCATGCTTTTTGGTGGCTTAGTTCTATTTGGTACACTAGTATCATTTATTGCAAACCCAGGAAACAAAAAAGGGCCAACAAGTACACCACCAGAAACCCGAGTCACTAAAACGACCAAAACGCATACCACTAAAAGCAGCCTAGGAGGCTGATCCAGGTGACATCTCATGCAAGTCTAAGGTCGTCGAGCCCTTGTGGAGCCTGGAGAAGACTCAAAGTTTCGAGTGTGGAGAAGAGTCAGACGAGGGTTCCTTTAAAGGGTTCCTTTACTGGGCTTTTAAGTAACCAGGGAGAAAACAGTATAAACTTGTATTTCATAAGGGTTCCATTGAGAAAAAAGTATTAAAGTATGGCACTCCAAAGCCCAGTTTAAGGGTTCCTTTACAGGGTTCCTTTGAGGATTCAGGTACGGTTTAGTTTGCTTTTTCCTTTTGCCGGTTTCGGGTTTGGGGGTTTAGGGTTCAAGGCTGTAGGGTCTAGGGGGTGTCTTTTTTTAAGGGTTTAGGGTTTAGGTTTAGGCTTGAGTTTTTTCGGTTGAAACGGTCCGTTTCCTCTCAGGGTTTCAGGGTCTAGGGTTTCGTGTCTGGGGTGTAGGGTTTATGGCTTTAGGGTTTTAGGGTTTAGGGCTTTAGGGCTTAAGGGCTTTTGGGTGTGGAGGTCAACTTAACTTCCGATACAGTATTGGGGCTTAGTTGCCGCGTCTGTGGTTCAGGGGCTTATGATGGAAGACTACCATCTGGGTAGTTGTCAAAATTGTGGTCCCCTTTTGGGTACCCTAAATGATAGGCGCCGTATTATAATAGACCCTAGTTTTGACAACCACCCATCTCTGGGATGGGGGTTGAAGCTTCGGGGTGCCGGGTTTGTTTTGGGAAAGCAATAGATAATTGGGATGCGGCACTGGGTAACATAGCTGCCGAGAAACTTAGCACTCGTCGTTTTTTGAAGAAGCGGGTATAGTGTACCATAGCTAACGTGTTACAATGAGGTACCCTACCCTAAGGGTCCAAGTACCTAATTATCATATACTCTCCAAAATAGTAACCTACATAACTACTATCCTAAAACCGAGTACCTAATTATTGGGTCCTTTGGACCCTTAGGGCTAAGGAATAGGGTTGGTAGTCTTTCAGGCTTCAACTGATCATGAGCTCTGCCACGAAGGGGTCTGGGAGTTCAGAGGTTCGTTCAGATTTAAGGTGTTTAGGGTATAGGGTTTAGGGTATAGTGTTATAGAGTTTATAGGGTTTATAGGGTATATAGGGTTTATAGGGTTCAGGGTTCAAGACTTTAGGGTCCAGGATTTGGGGTTTTCGGTTCAAGGGTTTAGGGACTAGGATTCGGGGTTTGGGGTCTAAGGTCTGGCTCAGTCTTGTGGAACCCTTGCAGCCGCCTCATAGAACCCATCTACAACCCTCTTGGAACCCTGCGATCATATCAGTGCCTGGCCGTTAAAGAAGGCTAGTCGGCTAGTCTGGATCCCAGTAGCTCCTACTGCTGATGGACAGGGTCCAAAGGTAAACGCTGAATATTGTGTAACTCCATTGCTTGGAGTGCGTCAAATGAGTTGTCCGTCGGCTCTGGCAGAGTCTTCTTGTCGACTAGCAACCAAAGGAAACCGCTAAAAGTGGGAAACTCAGTGGACATGGGCAGCCAAGAGACAAGTGGTCGTAGAAGTTGGCATGCAATGCTTGCAAAAACAAGGTATAGCCGACACTTCGATGGCAAGCTGCATCGAGGACGGCGTTATAGCCTTTGTTCCCGCGGATCCCCTCACCAAGAATGGTATTTCTTCCTGTGGGAAGGGACACGGGTCCGCCCCGAAAAGTAACAACGTGCTGCTTGGGAATCCCCATAGCATCCTAAGAGGACCTCTGCAGAATCCTAAATGGAGCCCTCATTTAACAGACCCTTGTACAGCACATCAAATTTAAACAAAAGGTATTACTTAGGAACCTAGAAACCCTAAAACCCCTGGGCCCTTGAATAACCCAGAAAGAAGGACATACCGAACCCCAAAAAAAGATACGAGTGGAAGACCGGGTGGCTGACAAGGTTCGGCTTCAAGTTGGCTGAAGGCATTGCCTGAAACCTGAGGAGCTGGCTGACAGTCGTACGTTCAAAAGGACTCCCTTGACCAAACACGAAGAACACTGAAAGCTCAAACACCCTGCAACCCTAAACCCCTTAACCCTAAACCCTAAACCCTAAACCGTGCAAACCCTACATCCCAGCCCTACAACCCTGCACCCCAAAGGCCCCCTCCAAACGGAGATGGGCAGATGCCTAAAAGTCTTAAACCACCCAAATCCCATGCGTATAGAACCCTGCAAGGAGCCATGCAACTAGAACCCCTGCCTAAACCCTAAACCCTTTGGCGAACCTTGAATTAAACTACCAATGAGAGGCAGATGGAGGGCCAGCCGCCAGTTTGCCGGACCACAGGCACTCATTGCAGCATTGAAGCCTCTGGCAGCACGTTCAGTTGGGCTCCTTTAAGGGGGCTCCTTTAGGCGAACTGTTGGGTTTCTGTAATTAGGGTTTCTTTAAAGGGCTCCTTTAAAGGTTCCTGTAAGGGTTGCATTAAGGTTTCCTTTGTGGGAACCCTTTTGGACACTTTATCGGAAGTCTTTTCGGGCCCCCTTGTAGAAACGTACAGGAACCCGTTAAGGAGCCCCTATAGAGAGACACTTAAAGGAACCCCGAAAGGAACCCTTAACCCAACCCCTACGGGTACTATAGGGTATTATAATGGGGTCCCGTTCAAGGGAGAACATGAAGGGAGCCTCCCAGAGAAAAGAAATACGCCTTAATAAGGAATATACATTTCAGGAAATGTCTTCATGATGCAGTATACCTTAAACCATAATACTAAGGCCCCTACACTTCAAGGAATATATAACTTAATCACAATATTAAGGACCCTATCATTAAAGGTCCATCCCCCCATTAAGGTGTACATGCTCTCTGGGCCATTATGGGAACCCTTATGGGAGTTTCCGAAAATAGGGGACCCCTAGCAATTAATGTAGTACCCCAAGTAGTGGAATCCTTATTACAAGGACCCCAAAATAAGATACCCTAATTTTCGGGAACTCCCTTATTGGAACCTTATCAAACCCTTGTAGGAACCCTTACAGAACCCTAAACCCTAAACCCTAACCCGTATAGGAACCCTTTAAGGAAGGCTCCTTCAGGGGTTCTCTAAAGGATTCCTTTAGGGGCTCCTTTAAGGGATCCTGTAAGGGTTCCTTTAAGGGATCTATAAGAGCTCCTTTAAGGGATCCTCTAAGGGTTCCTTTAAGGGAGAGCATGAAGGGAGACTAGGCCAAGCTTGGAAGCTGACAGCGTCCGGCGCAACATCGGCCTGAACATCGGGCGTTTGGAGGGTTTCGGAGCTTGGGGGTTCAGGGGCTCAGGGTTCAGACAACCCTAAACTAGGGGCTCAGGGTTCAGGGGTTTAGGGTTTAGGGGTGTAGTGTTTTTTTAGCTCCTTTTTAATGCCTGCCATCCGCAAGTCTGACAAACACTGAGGCCGTAGACGACCAGGAGATACGGGCCCATAGAGGCCCACCAAGCAACCTTGTAGGTCAAGTAGTCAACGACCCCCTGTCACGTGTCACCCTGTTGTTCACTCTCGAACTCCAGCTTCCCCAGTGCCAGGTCCCTCCGGGTGCAGCAAGCGCAACGTGTCGTCCTCATGCTCATTGACCAAGATGCGTTGCGTCTGTGGGGTTTAGGGGTTTAGGGTTTAGGTTCAGGGTCAAAGTAGCTAATTATCATGTACTCTGCAAAATAGTAACCTACACAACTGTTATCCCAAGCCCGAGTACCTGGTTATTGTTATTGGGTGCTTTGGACCCTTAGGGCTCAGGGTTCAGCCTACCCTACAGCCTGTTTTGAATTTGAAACAACAGGGTTCAGTTAAGCCTAAACCCTAAACCCCAAAAACCTAAACCGTTCAGGGTTCCGGTTTGGGTTTAGGGTTTAGGGGCCTTCGGAGTTTGAGCTTTCAATTCTGGCTTTCGGTGTTGGGGGTCGGGGGTTCTGGGCTTAGTACCCTAACTCCTAATCTCTAAACATCAACCTATGAACCCTGTGAGCGCCGGCGCTTTCAGGTTTGGGATTGGGTTTAGGTCGAGGCTTAATGCAGGTATTCGGGAGCACCAGCCCAAACCACAAAACCCCTGAACCTCAAGCCGTTAATCCACAAAACAAACCTCTAGAAGCCATGAAGCTGACGTGTTTCAGGGTCAACCCACAGGATATCCTAGCGTGCCTAATCAAATTCCAGTTCCGGTCAAGACCTTTGAGCTCCATGAAGATCCAGAAAAGCTTCTAAAGCTTCCACGAAGGTACCACAAAAACATGTACTAATTTTTTGAGGGGTCAAACCCCTTTTCAAAGGTACATGAGTAGTATCAGTACTTGCAGGCTTTCGTCGTTGATCATTTCCGACCACATGTATCGCTGATGTTCGGAGGCTTGTGTGGCTTGCAACGAATGTGATAACATACACATGGGGGTTTTCCAAAATTAGGGGTACCCTATTTTGGGATCCTTATAATGAGGATCCAATTATTTAGGGTACTATATTAGGGTCCCCTATTTTCGGAAACTCCCATATCAGTACTTGTAACGGCTTCTATCTTGTAAGGCTTAGGGTTCAGGCTTCTGGGCTTGGGCAGCTGAACACTGAACACGAACGCGCCCCAATCCAACAACCCTTTTCTCCCCGTAATACAGGAGCCCTAATAATTTGAACAGGCTTAGGGGTTGTATTCGAAGAACTGTCAAAAGTTGCAATACCAATTATATCCAATTCTTAAAGCTTATGTATCATACACAAAATCTGGGCTGCTGGGACTAGTATTCGTTAGGGGGGCTGCTTGTTACAACGGCAGTCGAACCAAATCCCAAACCTTGCTGTGGATTCTAAGGCCCCGACTTTCTAGAAAGCCTCATAATCACCCAAAAAGAGCCCTTTCAAAGGAAGCCTAAACCCTACAGCCGCAATGTCCGGGCCCTAAACCCTATAAGCCCGAAACCCTTAAACCTCTAAACCCTCAAACCCCTAAACCCTAAACCCCTAAACCCCTAAACCCTAAACCCTAAAACCTAAACCCTAAACCCTAAACCCCAAACCCCCAAACCCCTAAACCCTAAAACCCTGACGCCTGGGGCATGGATGCCAGCAGCCGCAGAGCCAGAGGCCACCTCTCAGCCTTCTCGCAGGCGCTGATGGCAGCATTAAAGCCTCCGCGGCTTGGGTTTAGGGTTTAGGGGTGTAGGGTTTGGGGTTTAGGGTTGAGGGTTTAAGATTTAGGACGTAGGGTTTGGGGTGCGCATTAACTCTTGTCGCGATATTCAGCTTATCTTATAGAAGTCGTTAATTGAAAAGCTGGGCTTTCACTTTTTAGGGTCTGCCCTATACCAAGAAACTAGCTTGTTACATTTTTGAATGATTATTTTAGGCTTCCTTATTATGACTTCCTGATATGAGCAGCTATAGGTTGTCAGGAATTAAAGCGAGAGCATGCGAGAGCTAAGGGCCCGTACAGTGGAAAATTAAGCCCCGGGACTGGGATTAACGACAGCAGGGGTTTAGAAGGCTGCCATACGGGATCGGTTTAGGGTTTAGGGTTTAGGGTTTTCTCACGCAAAGGAGATCGACCTGAAACACAGACTTTCAATCGGACTTCGGGCCAACAGCGACTTGAATTCGTCGGCCAACCCTAAGTAAAGCGTCCATGTACCCGTTTGGTATATACTTTGCCCTAGAGCCGCTCTACAGGAACCCTGAAAGTAGAAACTGACTAGGGACATGGACCTGTAGTCTCGGTTGCCCCAGAACACAGAACAGGAGCACAGCAGCTTCCAAACCATGCCCTTCACTGATTCTCAAGCTCACTCCTGACACACCGAAGGTTGCGGTTATAGGGTTTAGGCTTTTAGGGTTGAGAGCATCTTTAGCGAGTGCCGCGCTTGGGGCCTAAGAGCTTTATTTAGTCTCAAGATATCTGAAGTCTTGCAGATCCAAGGCACTGATCACGTCAGGAGTCAAGCTTGCCATCTGTATCGAGTCGAAGAGATGCAACCCAATTTGCCACTGTGCGCCCTGTTGAGGGTCCAGGAGTGTAGGGCTTCACGGCTTAGGCACAAGATGGCATGGGCTTTGAGTGTCACCAGGCTTAGCCTAAGGGTCCACCTCCTCATTATTTAAGGACTTTGTGGCCCTTTCGGGTACCAAAAACCCACAAACAAGGCCTGCTTGGACCCTCAAAGTTAATGTGAGCTCGTTCGTAGACCGTGTCTGGGAATCTGGAGCTTGGGGAAGCCTGGAATCTGACATGCAATGGGCTTAACACGCCTCACAATGCAGCCGTGTGGGTTTCACCGGTTCTATAAGTTCGAGAAGCATTAGATGCGCAGGGGACAACACACACCAGGTCCCCGTCTTCTTCGTGTTCTTCTCAATGCTTTGGCTTGGCTTTGGCTCTGTTTCTATTAAAGTCAATCTGTGCTGCTGCTCTTAAGGTACAGGGTTGGTTGTTGAACAGTTTGCAAATTGAACCTTGTCGTGTCTGCGATGGAGGAATAAAGCTGGAAGCACGGGGGCTCAAGATTTCCCCATTCCCGAAACCCAAAACCCGAAACTAAACTCTAAGTCCAACCTTATGGGGTTCCTGTTCTCAGGGTTTCTAACTTGCCCGTTTCTCCCAGGTCCTTCTCACAAGCGCTGATAGCCGCGTTGAGGATGATGACGTCGCCTTTCTTGTTAAGGAAGTGGAGGAAGGAATACAAGGACTAAACCCTCAACCCCTCAACCCTAAACCCTAAGGAATACAAGGACTACTATAAAGAAGACTACATCAGGGGGCAACTACAAGGATCCACTCTTCCAATTCCCCTTAACCCTTAGGCTCTAAGGACTCATACACCTACTGTTTTAAGGGTTATACCCTCCAATTAAGGGATCATAGCTACTATTTTGTAGGGTTTGGGGAGACAGGTAGGCTCTATAAGGACTCATATTCAAAGGCTTTTGGGCCCAAAGACCATACTATATGAGGCTTTTGGGCTATTTTGAGCCTTAGGGTAATAATTACCGATATCAGTCCTCATGCCGCCCTGCTCTTCATATGAAGGTTCGTATACATTAACAAAGGCCTTCATCATTAGAATAGGGTTTTGCGGCTCATTAGACTATACTCATAATAAGGAACCCACCCCACAAAAAATAGTATAGGTAACTATGAGGGCCCCTATATTATAGAACCCTACTATAGATCCCTTATAGAGCCCTTTACGGAACCCTTGAAAGGAATCTTAAAGGCCCCCCTAAACACACCAATGAGTCGCTTGGGAGGCTTTGCGCCACCATGGCGTCAAGGAAGGCGATGGCCAATTGCCACTGGCCATCTCTTTCGAAGGCCTTTGCTTTACAGTAGCGGTGTAGTTTTTAGGGCTGACCTGGGGATCCAAAAACCTACTGTTTTAAGGGTTATACCCTCTGATTAATAGAGGGCCATTATAACCTACTATTTTGTAGGGTTTGGGGACTGGTTTGGGGATACAGGTGTGGCTTAGGAATTAGACTTTTAGGGTTTAGGATTTAGGGGTTGAGGCTGCAGGCTTTAGGCGTTTAGGGTTTTAGAGACTACCCCAGATTTAGCCAGTACCCATGAAGGTGCCCTTTTTGTTCAGCAAAAAAAGCCTTCTGGAATCGCAAAAGGCTCACGACGAAACCCTACTATGAAACCCTGTAGGACCCTTAAATGGAAGCCTATTGCAGACACCTCTAGAGGATCTTTTGTGGAACCCCTAAGCGAAACCCTAAACCCCAAATACTTAGAGGCTAGTACCCATCAGAAACATACCCTGACTCCAAAACCCGTGGAGGATCTTTCCTAGAAACCCATAGGAAACGGGACTACCAGAAGGATCCCAGAGGCGCTGATGGCGGTACTGTAGCTGACCACATCCTCAGCTGTGGGCTGGTCCGGCCGGAGCTCAGTCTATGTCGGGACAGGGAAAACCCTGAGGGTCCATGTACCCAAATGGGGATCCTTTCGGGATTCCTCGAAGGGTTACTATAAGGGTTCTTAACAAGGGTGTAGGGCATAAGGGTCATGGAAAACAGCAAAAAACTACCAAATTATCTTTGCCCAAGACTTTAAAACCTAAATCCTACCCGCCCTTAATTAAACACGCAAGCCCCAAACCCTGTAAACCCTAAACCGACTGCCCTAAGCTCAAACATGCTTAAATCCCGGACACCCATTATGCCGCTGCTATTGAGGCCCTGTAAACCCATGTTGCTTTCGATCAAGACTGTACCATACCCTAAACCCTAAACCCGGAACCCTAAACCCTAATCAACGAATGCAACCTTGACTGCAGATCCTCAATCCTAAATCCTACAGCCTAAGCCCCACACTGCCTTAAACCTTATACTCCAAAACCTTCTTAAACAATCCTTTCAGATCCCTTGAAAGGAGCCTTAAGATAGATGCTTTCCCAGGATCCGGTATCAGCTGGGCCCGAGGCATGGATTGAAAGACGAAAAGAGCCAGCTGCCACTGTCCCCCCTTTTCGCAGGAGGTCATGGTGGCATTATAGCCTGAGTTGTTCAGATTTGGGAGCTAGGGTTGAGGGTTTAGGAGGACTTTACTGAATTCCTGTTCAGGAATTGAGGGTTTTGAGCTTCGGTTTTAGCATTAATGCTGTTAAGTTTAACGTTTACAGCGTTGAAAGCTGAGCTGCCGAGAGCTTTTACACAAACATGCAGGGCAAGTGTGTCGTAAATGCACAAACTGCAGGGTGTAGGCCTTGGTAATTAGAACTGAACTTTGAGGTCTACCATAGTAACTATGATCAGACCCCTAAGGAATGGCAATTATTCGGCTTCTATATTTCCAAGTCTGCAAGTAGCTGATGTTCAAGTTCTTTCCCGGCTCTGTGTCAGGCATCTCGCTGAAAAGGTGTAAAGCCATCTGCCACTGCGCGCCCGCAGCAAGAGAGCTGATGGTGGCATTGTAACCTGAGGCCCGAGGCCTAAGCCTTACACCTTTGACCATAAACCTTGTTGCCTTAACAGACGGATACAGTCGGAGACAGTTTCTGCTTCGCTGAGAGTCCTAAGCCTTTCACTTATGTTGATGTCAGCTACGAAACAAAAAACACTGACGAAGAAACATGCTCGGAGCAGTGAAATGGGAACAGCGACGTAGATGGAACAGCTGGTGTTGAAGCAATGCTGATAGTAGAGAAAAACGTAGCAGTAGCACTAGTGACAATGGCAAAAACAGCTGCAGCAATATCACGAACAAATTTCAAAAAGCTCTATGCTCTTCCCCATGCCAAAGTGGCTGGTGATGTTGGGCACGAGTTGATTCTCAGGCATGGCATGGAAGAGAGACAAGGAGAACTGCCACTCTTCTCCTTTTTCACAGGAGCTGATTGCAGCGTTGTAGCCTGAGCTGGGCCCTAAACCCTAAACCCTAAACCCCCAAAGCCATGGAATGCTGAGGAAGCCAGGGTCTTCGGGGTATCCTGAAGCCTGGACCTTGAACCCAAATGATGTGCAGCCATGACTTTACAGTATATTACATACATAATATGTTACATATGTGATATTCTAAAAGTTGTATGTAGGATGAAGGACGGATTCAGAAGACTTGCTTTAAGGGCCTCATAAGATCTTCATGATCATGCCTAAACCCTGCACCTCCACGACAAGCTATGCAAGAAATGAAAACACTCCAATGCTCCAAGATAGGGCCCCCAAAAGGCACATAAGCAAAAATAAGGATTAGGATATCCCATATAAACCCCCTTATAATGAAGCCCAATAAGGTAGGGACATCCCTATAAAATACTTATGCTCCTGTTCCTTTTGGGTCCCCAACAAGACCCAAACTCTGAATTCACAGTCGCTTGCGTAAAGCGCTTGGGGCCTAATTCCAAAACAATCGCTCGATCGAACCTCAAATTCTGGGCTTTTAAGTAACCAGGGAGAAAAACTGTAAACTTCTATTTCATAAGGGGTCCATTAAGGAAAAAGTATTAAAGTATGGTACTCCAAAGCCCAGAATTGCAACCCAACTGAACACCCTAAATCCGAAGAGGTACTATATCTTGTGCGTGCTTAGAGCCAAACCCTTTGGGTCCATGTACCGAAATAGTATATACTTTGGGCAAAATGTACCTATATACGGAGTACTTCAAGGCCAAAGTATATACTATCTGGGTACATGGACCCTTAGGGAAAGTGTCTTTAAACCATCCTGTGGAGTGTCGCTATAGTAAAACACAAAACTGGAGAATACTTCCTTGACTCCTAAGAGCACTGGAGCCCTGAACCCCTCGAGGCTGACTCCTGGTCCCTCCGAGTAGCTTATGACGTGTTGTAGACAGAGTACCCAAAGGCCCCAAAGTAGTTCCTTTTTGGGATTACCTTATAGAATTCTATTTATGAACCCCCAAAAGGAACTACTTTGGGGACTTTGGGTAGAGGTACTGCGCAGCGGTACTGTAATTGGGGCCTTCTGACGCTCCGACCCCAAACCCGAATTTAAACCCTCAATCCTACACCCCGAACCCCAAACCCTGAACCCCTAAACCCCTGAACCCCTAAACCCATAAACCCCTAAACCCTAAATCCGAAAACTCTCCGAGTTGCTTATGACGTTTGGGGATAGCTTCGACTTCGGCATGGCATTCCTGTACTGAACTTAGACCCCCCACCAAAAATTCTTATTTTACCTGTTTCTTAGGGATTAAAGGAACCAACAATTAAACGATGTTTCTAAGTACCCCCAAGGTTCAGCAAATGGAGGCTCCACTCCCAAGCTGTGGATCTCTCGCAGGAGCCTCTGTTCGAGTTTAGGGGCTTGGGGCTTAGAGCTTAGAGTTTAGGAGTTGAGGGGTTTAGGGGTTAAGGAGTTAGGGAGTTTAGGAGTTTAGGGGTTTAGGGGTTTAGGGGTTTGGGGCTTAGAGTTTAGGGTGTTTTAAGGCTCCTGCACCCACCAGCTAAGGCTTACGACTTCGGGTTCGCGGTTCTCAAATGGTCCTAAACCCTACGCTCGAAACCGGTGTAGTCTTGAGGGGCTGAGGATTTCAGGGTGCACGTGTACGATTTAGAAATGCATCTCAACTCTTTGCTGTTAGGGGGTAAACCCTAAACCCTCAACCGGAAAAGTTCTATCTGCTAGAGACTTACTGCGTCTGGGTTAGAGTCTAGAAAAGGACACCAGCCTTCCGTCCTACGAACCCTTCTGAATTCCGAAACAGCCCTGAGCTAAAGGGCCAGCCGTCCCAAATGGGCCCGTCTTGGGCTGCATGCTGGTTTTTTGCCGTGCCCCCAGCCCCGTGCCGCGCCCCTAATGTATCTCCGAGTGAAGGGGTTGCAACGAAACTTTAGGCTGCGTGGCTTTCGTGCTGCAACTTCGGGCACCATTGGGAGGTCACAAAGTTTCACAGGTCGTCACTTCGTTAGGGTTTGTCCGTGCTGCGGAAGTAAGAGCTGAAATTGCTCCGAGGGGCCGCAGGATAAGGCTTTAGGCCTTCATTTGCACAGTTCACTCGGCCTGTATAACCCGACTGTTTTACCGGAGCTTCGCCTGAACCCTACACCCTCAACGACTCTCACGACGAAGAGCTGATGGCCGCATTGTAGCTGATGACATTGGGCGACAGGCCGTCCTGAGACTGCTGCCTACTATGGAACAGGGTTGAGGCTGTCTGACTATGACTTGCTGAGTACTCATGTTGACAAGGATGGCAATGACGATAACGATGTACATGTTCATGGAACATGGCCATGATGATGCTGGTGGTGGCTAAAATGATGTTGATGATGGCTATGACGGTTATGAAGGTGACGATGCTGACGTCGATGACGTTAATCACGCATGCTGATGATGATGGTGCTGGTGACGATGTAGATGACGATGCTGATGATCACGAAGATGACGACGAAGCTGTTAATCATGATGGCGCAGAATATGGCCAGGCTGCTTTCCCATGTAAGGATATTTATGATATTTTCACTTGTACCCCTAAGGGTCCAAAGGACCCAATAATTAGGTACTTGGTTTTAGGATAGTAGTTATGTAGGTTACTATGTTGGAGAGTATATGATAATTAGGTACTTGGACCCTTGGGGTACCAGAAAAACAAGAGAGAAAAAAAAAAAAAAAAACAAAGCAGACCCAGCACCAACAGGACCAAGGTTCGAGTCGAAGGGAGCTCAACAGCTGCAATGACAAGCGCCACTCTGAGCTCTTCCCACAGGCGTTGATTAAGGCGCCATAGCCTGTGGATACACTTGTCAGTCAAACTCTCTGCTATATTGGTACCTGGGCTTTCATTGTGTAAGCTTATCTACTACATTGGTACTTGGAGCATGTTTTGCAAGCTCAGGGGTACAGTTTCGGTCCTGGCTGTAAATATCCGGCTTATTTGGAGTTGAATGTAGCAAGGCCCGCTGTATTAGCGGGGTTCTGGCTCACAGATTCACACAAGCTGTGGGATAAGCCTAAACCCGGATCCTAAACCGGGACGTTATCTTTGGTTATCTGGTGTAGGGGTTCAGGGTTCCGGTTTCGGGTTTAGGGCTTCAAGTTTAGGGCTGAGCGTCTCCGATATTACGATCTTGAAACGGATTTAGCGTGTCCGAGTTCGGGGCTTAGGGCTCTAGTCCCGCTGAACCCTAAACCCACCAAGCCATCTCAGACCCGAATGCAAAAGCCTCCACATCCCAAGCCTCATCCCTAACTCCTACACGTACTATTCCCAAGGTCTTGAAATAGTACCCTAAGGGTCCAAGTACCTAATTATCATATACTCTCCAAATTGTAACCTACATAACTAGTATCCGAAACCCAAGTACCGAATTGTTGGGTCCTTTGGACCCTTTCGGATAAGTTTGTATTGTGATCCAAGGCACTGACGATGTTGGGAATCAGCTTGTCCTGAAAACCAGGCACAGGGGCCTAGGGTGCCGGGCCGGAGGGCGTTCAATACAAGTCTGGGGCTTTACCCAAAGGCCCCAAAGTACAGTAGATCCTTTTGGGGGTTCGTATTTAGAATTCTATAAGGTAATCCCAAAAATTGGGGGCCTTTGGGTAGGGTTTAAGGCTTAGTCACGCTACTAGGGTTTGGGGTTTAGGGTTTGGGGGATTTTCGGGCTTTAGGGTATAGGCATAGGGTGCTGCGGCTTAGGGTTTGGCAAGCTGTTTATAGCGGTATCTTCATCTGCTGCCTTCCGCCACAGTATACCCCAATACAGCTATGCTCTGATTCAGCTATGCCAAATATCACCTGATCCTAAATCCTAGCCCCCAAACCTTAAATCACCCCAAACCTGAAACCTAAACCTTAACCTCCAACCCTACCTGGACGCTCAATAACCTACCGTTTTGAACACTTATATAAGGACATCATGATAAGGAACCCTAAACAGGTATGTTCTTTATAGGGCCCCAAAAAAGCACATAAGCAAAAATTAGGATTGGGATATCCCATGTAAAACCCCTTATACTGAAGCCCAATAAGGTAGGGATATCCCTGTAAGGTCCCTACTTTAGGGTCCCGGTACACCCACAAGCCTGAAAGCTTCACCTGATTTCTTGTTTCCGAGCCTCGGCAATCGAGCGGAAGAGTTGCAAGGCGAGTGGCCATTGCCCACCCCCCTCGCCTGGGCTCTTTGCAAGGATCCCAAGAGGCCCAGGATTGAAAAGGGCTCTTATTTTGGGCACTCGGTAGCTTTATATAAGGAACCTGGGGCCACAAAACAACGGGAAACAGGGCACACTGGGAGACCTAGTTCGTAAGGAACCTACTGTACTCTAGGTTCTGTAAGCTACGGTGTTAATTAGGGATTTGAAACACGTTGTATGGCCTACTTCAAGTTGTGTAATTGAGGATGTAAAGTAATCATAAAGCATATGGTCTGACGACTTTTACCTGAATATATTCCCTGTAACAAAACTCGAACCCAGTCGCAGGAGCTGATGGCAGCGCTGTAGCTGACAATGCTGGGAGCAATCCTTACTTCTCCAATTCGCAGGGAACCAAAGCTTGAAACATCAGAATGATCTTCGTGCATAAGAACCAAAACAATACACAACTTCGTATTGGAGAGCGAAGTATCGAGGCGGATGGCATTGCATGGAACAGCTGGAGCGCCAGCTGCCACTGACCCCTTTTCTCACAGGAGCTAATGGCAGCATTGTAGGTGATGACATCGGGTGTGAGCTTTGCTGTGGGTAAGGTGTGGAACAAATGTAGTGCTAGCTGCCACTGGCCACCTTTCTCACAAGAACTGATGGTGGTGTTGTAGATGATGACGTCTGGCGTCAGAGTCGCACTGGGCATGGCATCAAAAAGTTGCAGTGCCAGTTGCCACTGGCCAGCTTTCTCGAAGGAGCTGATTATAGCACTGTAGGTGATGACATCAGCTACCACATGGGCTCCTAGCGCTCTTGGGTTCAAGTCCCTCTGTTGCTACTGTTGCGGTTGAGGCTGCTAGTATTGAGGATCTAAACCGAAAACCATAGCCCTAAACCCTAAAAACCTAAAACGAAACCTCAAGAAACCTTACAGTCCTGGCATGGAGTGGAAGAGGTGCAGAGCCAGTTGCCATTGCTTTGCCACGGCGCATGCACTGAGAGCCGATGAGTACTGAGCACGTCCCAGCTTTATTCCACCATCTGCATGAAGAACCTGCAGCCAGATGGAAACTACCTATTGGGGTTCCTGACTATGATTTCCTTATAATGCAAGTCGGTTCCTTATTGAGATCTGGGGCTGAGGGTTTAGGGTTTAGGGAATCATGATTTCCTTCTATAAGTTCTTCACAAAGTAGGTTATTCAAGGTCCAAGTATACCCAAAACGACCGTACTGGTAGGGGGTCGAGTTTTCTGTTCCATGGTAGTCAAGCGAAGGTAATTGCACATGGAGATTTCAAAAATTGAAATAATTTTCACTTTTGGGCCCAAAGACCACATTGTACAATGCTTTAGTGATTTTAGTGCGATGTTGAGCTTAGGGTTAGCATAACTTTCGGCTTCGTTCGTATGATTCTCAAACCTCCATGGTTTACCAAGAGACTCCATTGTAGTTTCTCTGTTTGGTTTAACCAACTCTGTATTATAGGATCCTAACCATCAAATTGGTTAACAAAAAAGTATCTACACTGGAGACGAAAGGTAGGGTTTAGGACTTTGGGGCTGCAAGACATCCCCAAGTTGAAGAGCGATCATGAAGGAACATTCTGGGACTTTCAAGCTTGAGGGCCCCAAACCCTGCAAGATGGTAGGTTATGACCCCTGAATGCAGTATCAGACCAAACCCCAAAACCAGTAGGTGTTCGAATCCACAGGTAAGGTTTAGCGGGTCTCCTCGTAAACCCCGAAACCCTAAACCCTCAGCCCTAAACCCCCAAGCCCCGAAACCCCTAAAACCCTAATCCCCTAAACACCCAATCCCCTAAACTAAACCCCTAATCCCCAAATCCCGTAAACCCCGAAACCCCTAAACCCTAATCCCCCAAACCCCGAAACCCTACACCCTGAACCCCCGGAGAGCTTTGCGGACCTCCATCAGCTGGCAAACCAAATCGGGTCGCTTCTGGCTCCGCAAGTCTTTCCTCGACATCATTAGGGTTTAGGGCTTAGGGTGGGGTTTTGGGGTATATAGTATGCCTTGAACCCGAAACCCTGAACCCTAGCATGGATTGGTAGTAGCATCCCTTGAACAATACCCGACTACAAAGTTAGCTTCGGGGCTTTGGATTCAGGGTTTGACGGATTTAGGACTTGCCCGGGGGTTATACCCTCCAACTATGGGGGTCATAGCATAATAATTTGTAGGAGATTGGGGCCGGAGACACACGTAACTCTGCATTGCAGGATCTTGTTTCGACTTTGGGCCCACGGTCACGCTAAGCCCCGCGAGCCCTAATGCCCTAAATCCTTTTGTCAGCACACTCGTTTCTTGCTCCGGGTCTTAGGCACGGCATATACATGAATCTCTATAATATAGGGGCCTGAATAATTAGAGTAGGGTTTTGGGGCACATTACACTATACTTATAAGAACGAACCCCCCCCAATATAGTATAGGTTATTATTAAGGCCCCTATATATTAATCAAACACACACACACAAAGACTCGGCGCTGGGCACTGAACATGACGAGCCACCGATCGAAGATCTGACCCGGGAGAAACACTTCATGATGCTTCCCTAGGGCTCTAGCTACCTGAATAGTAGGTTACTGGGGTATATTTTCCTTGGCGGAGTCCAGGGCTGAGTAATATAGGGGCCTTAATAATTAGAATAGGGTTGCGGGGGTATATTATACCCACTTGTCGGGTATCATGGGGAACTAAAGGTTAACCTTTTTCATAATACAAGGATTATATAGGGGTTATACTACCCCAAATGGGTTAAAGGTTACCTACTCTACTTCTAGGTATACTATAATTATAAAAAGGAACCCCCAAAACCCTATGCTAATCATTGAGGCCCCGACATGTATACTGTCACTGGAGAACAAGCCTGTGCCCCAATCCCCAATGACTTTTGCGATCCTATAACTTAAAGAAAAACAATTCGAGTATTCGGGGGACATGTTGGGTCGGGAGTGCCTGCGCAACAATCAGACCACTGTCCAAACAGCTCAGAAGCAAACTGCGCAAGTGTGCAGAAGTATCTAGGAACACGAGGCCCTGAACACAAAAATCCCAAAGCCCTAAAGCCCTGAATCCAAAAGCCGTGCATTCGGGCTGCAAGAGCTTGGTGATTGGTCCCGGAGACTGCTGCCATGACGAAAGCTTGGAGGCAACCAGCTCCTCGACCTGGCTAGAGTGGAGAAGGATTACGGTTTAGGGTTCAGGACTTTAGGGTTTTAGGCATTTAGGCATTTAGGGTTTTGGGGTTTTAGGCATTTGGGGATTTAGGGTTTTAGGATTTTAGGGATTTAGGGTTCAAGGCGTAGGGTCCAGGGTTTAGGGTCTAGGGTTCTGGACTGAGGGCGGTTTGGGGTTTGAGGATTCATAAGGTTCTTGTAAGGGTTCGTGTAAGGGTTCCGTTAAAGGGTTCGTTAAAAGGCTCCTGTAAGAGATCCTTTAAGGGCTGCTTGCCGGATTCTTTAAGTGCTTCTTGAAAGGTTCAGTTTAGGGATATATATATATATATGCTAGGTTCCCCAGTAGGCCCTTAATAATAAGGGTGCCCTTTCTCCTACTATTCCGTTTGAATAAGGGAGCACAAAAAGAAACCGGGTAAAAGGGTACTACTGGGGCACCTAGTATGGGGTCTATGCAGGTCTGGCGGCGCTTTGGGGGTTTCAGGGTTTAGGTTTGACGATGTCGAGATGTGGGCTTAGGGTTTGGGGTTTAGGGTTTAGGGAGGCTCGGGGGATGAAGCTGCAGGGTCTGTGCTTCGGGGTGTTAAGGCTTTTCTAGGTGGTGCTTTAAAAGCTTTGAAGAATATTCGTAAATAAGACCCTCTTAAGCCCAATAAGGGGAAATATAAAATGTCCCAAAGCCCTACCTAGTTTTGATTTCGGGTTGAGGGTGTAGAGCTAGACCAAACAAGAGGCAAGGTCCACAACGAGGGCACCCGAGTTGGGGCTACCGGCTATGCAAAATGATGGACCCGCGAACCCTAGAAAGAACCGACTTATACACCCGTCCAAAGCCTCGAAAACTGCAACATAGGGGCCTGAATAAATAGAAATACGATTCTTGTGTAATGCCCATAGATATATAGTTAATCAAATACCCTCCACCCTCCGAAACCAAAATCGCGAGTCTAATTATGAATGCCCCTTTGCTATCATCAGACCTACTTAGGGCCCCAAAAGGATAGGGATATCTGATATCCCATATAAACCCCCTTATAACGAAGCCCCCTTTTTGGGTCCCTAACTACTCGCTCACCTTCTGGCTGTTAGCGGGCCGCGGCAGCTCGAGCAGTCGTGCCAGGAAGCGAGACGACGAAGCACAGGCGCGGGAAGCGGCATGCATGGGTTTAGGGTTTAGGGTTTAGGGTCGAGCCAGCGGTCTAGCGTTCTCGATCTAGATATGGGGTATTCCGCAGAGCCCCAAATCGAGTATCGTACGACCTGGTCAGCCACGTATGCGTATAGACCTGTATATACTCCAACCAAGCAATCCGAGTTGTATATGTAGATACATGTTTATTGCACTCTGAAGTTGCTAAGCTCTGAGCCGCTATGGTCCACTATGATAGATCTGCAGGTATGCGATGTGATATACCCAAAGGCCCCTATAAGGTAATCCCAAAAAGGAACTACTTTGGGGCCTTTGGGTAGAGTCAGCTCATCAGGGAGGCTTTTTGCGTTTGGGGTGGTTGGGGTTGAGTGTTTTGGTGTTTGAGGTTTGAGCCTCTGCTGGCCGCAGGCACATGCTTCTCCCGAATTGCGAAAAATGGTTAGGGGCTAGAGGGTATATTTTATAGGGTTTAGAATGGCTTTCAAGATTTCGGGACTTACAATATATAAGTTTTAGAGTGGCTCATAATTGCAAGGGGGATGATCCTACGTTGTAGCAGAACAAGAGTGATGTAGTCTTTCCGCAATCCGATAGGGGAGCCGTACGTGTACCATAATATACCCGAAGGCCCCAAAGTAGTTCCTTTTTGGGATTACCTTATAGAATTCTAAATGTGAACCCCCCAAAAGGAACTACTTTGGGGCCTTTGGGTAATCTATAAAGAGTGCTTTAGGGGTTTCTTCGAGGGCACGACAAGTTTACTAGAATTAGAGTTTCTAGTAGCGTTCCTTTACGGAACGCTGACTACCCACCTATCAGTTCAGCGAGTCTTATGCCGGGAGCTTTGTTTGCTTTGGGATCTAGGGTTTAGAATCAATCGGGTTGGGAAGTTCGGGTCAGGATATAGGGTGTATAGCGCCTGTAGGGATTAATTAGGGAGGAAGGTTGGTGCATGCCTGACGGTTCACGGATGGCTGTGTGGGTTGATACCTTGTTTTCTATAGACGTGCAGAAGGACTAATTGCAATGCCACGGTTGGTTATGCGTAGGACGTTCATTCAATTCGGTAAGCTAAGCTGCAACAGCAAGAGCTACAGCTACAAGTAGCAGGGTCTCAGTACGAATATGGACGAACCACAGGTCCTAAACCCTAAACCCCTAAAGCCCTAAACCCTAAACCCGCCAAACCCAAACCTCTGAACCATAAACTCCAAACACCAAACCTCGAGCCGGAATCCTATTTCTTAGGCTCTGAGGGTTCGTGTTTTTAGGGCTCTTGGGCCCAAAGACATACTACATAATAAGACTTTTGGGCTATTTTGAACCTTAGGGTATTCGAAGCACCTATGTGGCTTCCCGCAAAGCTAAAACCCGACTCTTCCCAAACCCTAAGCTTTCAACGTTGATTTTGGGTTCTCTGGCCTAGGGTGTTAGGGTTCAGGGTGCGGGGCTCAGCTTCAGGACGTTGGAGTTTATGATAGATTCAAATTCGGGACGGGGGTCTTAAGTTTAGGGCTTCGCACTTAGGATTAAAGCTTGAGGGTTTCCGCTAGGTTTGGAGTACCTCAGAAGCAAAGGCACCGACTCAAACTCCTCAAAATGGACGGCAGCTGCGTACAACCAAGGGGTGGTTTAGGGTTTACGGTGTAAGGTTAGCGGTTAGAATCACCAGAAAACGGAGCCCCCAGGTGTATACCTACTTGTCGAGTATCCTAGGGAACTAAAGGTTAACCTTTGGAAGTATATTGGAGTTATATAAAGAGCACAGTACCCCCAAAAGGGCAAAGGCTGTCTACTCGAGGTAACATCAGCCCAAGCTGCGCTTCTGATACTATTTTGGGGTTCCTTATTATTATGATTCTGCTATAATATACCCCGAATATATCCCAAAACCCTATTCTACTTATCAAGGCCACTATATTACATGAGCCCAAGCTGCGCTTCTGATACTTGGTGAACGCCTTCTGCTTCGAGGTGTGCCAAGTCTTGTAGAAGCGCCTGCATGGGCACTACACTCAGGCTTAGAACCAACCCCAAGCCTATCCCCAGAGCCGAGAATTAAATGCCGAGGCCCTAAACCCAAACTCCCATAAGCCCGGCAAACCCAACATCTTGAGCTAAGGCTAACGCCAAACCGGAAACCCGAAAACCTTAAACCCTAAACCCTAAACACGAAAATCTCAAACCCTCAGCCCTAAAACCTGAAACCTTCAATGTCCAACCCTAGAACCTGCACATTAACCCAAAGGTTCCAAAATACCTGTATGGTAGAACGTAGGGTTTCTATAGTAGGGATTACTATTATGATTTGGGGAAGTGTTCCCCCATAACATCAGGGGCCTCAAAAGGTGGGATGAAGGATCCCTTATACATGGGCTCTTAATTGGGGATCATCCCACCTATCTTCATCAAACCCTAAACCCTAAACCCTAACAGTACCTAGGACCCCTTGGGTAAGAGACCCGAAGCCTTGGAGTCTGATACCTTTGAAGCCCGCAGTTTAGGGATTTGGGTTCCGAGCTTGAGGGTTTTGTGACTTAGGGATTTAGGGTTTGAGGATTTAAGGATTTAGGCTGCAGTGTTCTAGGATTTTGGGGTTTTAGGATTTCGGAATTTAGTATAGGGTTCAGGGTTCAGGGTTTAAGGGTTTCATGATTTAGGATCTAGGGTTTGGGGCTTTAGGGCTTTATCAAGGTTTTAGGGTTTTTACGGCTTTAGGGGTTTAAGGCATGGGCCTCTTGCACTCCTCCGAGAGGTGTCCCGCCCAGACCGAGGTGAGCGCCCGAAGGCCTCTGGGGGTCTCAACCTTAGCCGGGATGGGTGGGTGCTTCCTACTGCTTAGGGCTTACCTTAACCTTTTTAGGGTTCCATAATATGTTCTTCTTATATGAGTCCTTCGAAGCTTCTATGGTGAGGCATGCTTGCTTTATATCCCTAAGGGTCCATGTGCCCACATGGGGATCCGTGAAGGAATCCTTCGAGGGCTACTTTAAGAGTTCCATAAGGGCTTAGGGACAGGGTAGAAGGGTCCATGTGCCCATATAGTGTATACATTGGCCTTAAAGTACTCCCTATTTTGGTACTTTGGGGGCAAACTATATAATATTTGGGTACATGGACCCCTTCGGGATTGGGATTAGGAATTGAGCATTGGGTTTATGTTATAAAGTTCGGGGTTAGGGGTATAGGGTTTGAGCTATGAATTTAGGGTTTAGGATCTTTGTTGCTTCTTGCTACTTAGGGTTTAAGGCCTAGCACCATATACACAAGTACAACAGACAGCAGTCACGTAGCAGTATGGGACAGAATATACAATTGTTTGGTGGGCATTTTTGCTACAACGGAAAGCTGCTTCGTCTTTGCGCAAAGAACGAGGAGGAAGTGACATCTGCAAGCCCTAGCTGCCTTAAAGCCTGAACCCTACCCGAAAACTCCCCCCTAACCCCTGAACCCCTAAACAGGCCCTAAAAAGCCGGTCAAACCCAGAAGACCTAAACCATTTGTATGACTCCTAGACTACTAAAGCCCTGAAACTCCAAGAACCCCATCCCAAAACCCTAATCCCTAAACTTAAACTCTAAACCCTAAACCCCAAACCCTAAAGCCTATAAGCCCTAAGCCTCAGCTTCTGGCATATCCGACGAAGCCAACAACGATCATGGGGGGACTCTCGAGCACGCTCACCGGCTCGACGATCCTTTGCTGGACCCCCCTTGTATCCTTAACTAGATAAGGTCCCGAATATCATAGATTTTTAGGGTTATATGGCTATATGATCCTAATAGTGGGTTGGAGTCCAACAGAGAGTAGAACTATGCCATTCCTCAACCCGACAACCCAAACCCTCACCCCTAAACCTCAATAAACGCTAAACTCCAAGTCGAAAACCCTGCAAACCACAGTCTAGTTTGATTTCCAATGAATAGTGTAACATATAGTATAGTATAGTCAAATCTAGTCTAGTGTAGTGGAGAACTGTATTGAATGCAGTTGTATAGTATGAAACAGTACAGTCTGGTATAACATGACAAGATAAGAAAGATAAGACAAGACAAGGTAAGCTAAGATAAAATAAGACACCACGTGATGTGATATGATATGATATGACCTGATATGATATGACCTGGAATGACATGACACGAAATGAAAACGATTTAAGATTATATGATGATATGATATGTGAACGTACAATAACGTATGACATGATATGATATGCTACAAAGATGTTATCTCTGAAACCTTGCCGTGCGGGATACGATCACGGCCACGGCTGGGGTTACTGCTAAAGCCAACTTGTTCTGGACTTTGGGTTTTAGGGTTTCTGGACTTTGCAGTAACCAGGGAGAAAAGGAAGGTATAGACGTTTATTTCATAATCTTCCTTCAAGCAACAGGTTCAAGTATGGTACTCCAAACCCAGGTGGTGGGCTATTTGTAGGGCTAGTAAGCTCTAAAGCATGAGGGATATGGGAGTTTCCGAAAATAGGGGACCCTAATATAGTACCCTAAATAGTAGGATCCTTAATTATAAGGACCCCCCAAAATAAGGTACCCCTAATTTTCGGAAACTCCCATATGGCTGAATTGAAACTGAAACCATAAGTTGGTGTTAATAACAGGCTGATGGGGTGTTGATTCAGAGAACCCGGAGCCTAAATACTTTAGGCAACCCTAAACCCAAAGCCCCAAACCCATCAGACAAGCCTAAAGCCTAAACCCTACAAGCATAAAGCCCTAAACGTCCCTAAGCCCTCAACCCCTAAACCCAAAGCAGACAAGCGTCTCTTTCTTGTGGAGCTTGGA
Organism: Symbiodinium sp. clade A Y106; assembly: GCA_003297005.1. Classification (NCBI taxonomy): domain Eukaryota; class Dinophyceae; order Suessiales; family Symbiodiniaceae; genus Symbiodinium; species Symbiodinium sp. clade A. The sequence continues at coordinate 46,874 of BGNK01001017.1, forward strand.
GCCAGGTCGGTCGACCTCCCGAACGATGTGCGTCATGCCAGCCTCGAGCGGGATAATCCTCCCTATGGTCTAGGGTTTGGACTTAGGGTGTAGGGTTTAGGCCTCAGGGTTCAGGGATTAAGGCTTTATGGATTCCTTCAAAGGGTTCCTCTAAGGGTGTAGTTGAGGAGTTGCGGGTTCCTTTAAGGCTTCTCTCAGGGCCCCTTTTTTCGGCTCTGAGCTGTTAAGGCTTTTGGGTTACACATGCCTCTTGTAACAGAGTTTCTGGTCGATTTTGAAAGTATCTACCAGCATGCAATAATAGAATCCGACAAAGCAGACCGGGCATGGTCATCCGGAAAGGTATTGTTTGTCGGACGCTCCTGGTTCCATAAACCAGCACAGTGGGAGAGAAACTTACAGAGCCGTATATAACTATGATATAAGACATCGCTCCCCCCGCCCCCCGAGATTTCATAGTTGACATGAAGTCTCGTGAGACGCGTCAAGACTGTAGCGACCCCGCCGCTGCGGCGTGTGGATTTTTTTCTTGGGTCTGAGCTTCGGGTTTTAGGCTTTGGTGCTAGGGGATTTAAGGTTTAATGTGTAATTAGTTAACCGAGTTTTTCTGATTGAGATGACTGGATTTGGTGCTGAGGGATGGTTCATTCTGATGGCCTTCAAACTGCGGATGGCAAAATTCGAAGTTGACACGTCTCAGGGGTTGCCCTAAGGGTCCATGTAACCAAATAGTATATACTTAGGCCCCAAAGTACCTATATGGGGACTACTTTAAGGCCAAAGTATATATCGGCCAGGGCATGCTAAACAAAGCAGCCAGCACGCAATGCCTGTGCATACGTCATCGCCTGAAGAGGATGTGCAGAGCTCGCCTAATATAGGGGCCTTAAGAAGTAGAGAAGGGTTCTTTTAAAGGGTTCTTATCAAGGGTTCTGTAAGGGATCCATAATAGAGTTCTATTATGTAGGGGCCTGAATAATTGGAATAGGGTTCTGGGGCCCATTTTACTAATTATTATAGTAAGAAGCCGCCAAAATAGTCTAGGTAACTATGTAGGCTCCTATATTAGTGCACCCATCGCTGCAGCACGAACGAAGGAGAGAATGCCTCCGGGCACTCAATGCAAAGCTGCTACTGTTGATGGACAAAATCCTGCATTACCCATTATAAGGAATATACCATAATTCCCATAGTTTAGGGTCCTTAGGGTCATGCAGGATTTTGTCCATCAACAGTAGCTCGTCCGGATGATGAAGATACTTGGAAGCCCAAGTGTGTGAGTGTGTGCCATGAGAAAGGACGCCTGATGCAGAGATGCCAGGTGGGAGCAAATACCCCAATGCCGCCTAGGCACCCCTGAGCCCTGAGCCCTACTTCACGATGTTTAGGGTTGAGGGTTTCTGGCAAAGAATCTCCGTCACATGACCTTCAAAAGGTGGAAACCCAATAGCCTCAATCCTTAAGAGTAATGTATAAGGAATCCCAGCACTATTTGACCTTTATCCGGTTTCCAACTTGATGGGGTTTCCTGTTTAATGGTTAAGCCCCTGAGGCCCAAATACCCTTGCATGCTACGCTATCTGGAACCCAACACAGCCCAACATTTCAAGCACGGGGTCATCAGCCGACCATCCCATGTGTCCGACCAAGAGAAGCACCCCACAGTGTCCCAGATACCTCAAACCCCTAATCCCAAACCTACCTGAACCCTAAATGCCTTAAGTATGCTAAGTACACGTCTTTCAAAATGTCTTTGGCCTGCACCCTGACCCCCAAAATCCACCATCCAGAATCCCAAGCCCTATGCCCGAAATACTTGCTCTGGGCCCTTGAACCGCAAATCCGATTCTGCAAAATCATGTGGGTGGTTGTCAAAATTAGGGTCCCTTTTTTATAATACGGCACCTAATATTTAGGGTACCCCAAAAAGGTACCCTAAATTTGACAACCACCCATGTATTTAACCTCAGCGACGACCACATAAATAAGTCTTACAGATCCATTGAAAGACCCGCTTGCAAATCCTTACCCTGAGGCCGATAAGGACTTATATGTTAAGGCTTTCGGGCCCAAAGACCATACTACAGAAGGCTTTTGGACCATTTTGAGCCTGAGGGTTAATGTAGAATGCCCTGGCCTACCGGCCTTGTAGCTCATGAAGGCTGTCAGATGCGGCTTCTTGGAGGCATCATCCTTGGGGAAGCTCTTGATCTTGCCGTGGTGGTGCCTGCTGTGCTTCAGGGATCTTAGAAGAAGCTTCTAATATAGGGGCCTCAGTAGTTAGAATAGGGTTTTGGGACCCGTTATACTATATTTATAATAAGGACCCCCCCCCAGAAAAAAAATAGTATTGGTAATTATTTAGGCCCCTATACAATGCTCAGGGTTTAGGGTTTAGGCCGGTATTGCCACTGTATTGCCTCGGAGTCCCAGTCTATCCTGTGGAGCAATAGCAAAATCTTGAACGGATCTGACAGTTCGACTCTTCGACCTTTTGGGCGTGGATTGGGTGGCATCGGTTGGCGAAGGGGTCGCAATGCAGGTCTGTTGTATGAATGCTGTGCCTGCAGCTTTCGTCAGGAGAGTATGTTACAGGGCTCAGAACACAGTGCTTGGGCTTGAGCTTCTGCTTTACTGGCTCTGTTTTGCATAGCTTTGCGCTTCGGTGTTCTGCTTGTGCGTATCAGCTCATGTTACCCTCTATGAACCCTATAATCACTCCTGAATCCAAACCCGGTTTGGCAGGGAAGTAACATTGGATCGCTGAGGCTTGAGAGAGAGGCCCATGTACCTACATAAGATGTGCTTTGGCCGCAAAAGGCTTCCTATAGTAACTCTAGGGCCAATGTATGTGCGATGTAGATACATGGACCCGCAGGGCTTTAGTAGGAATCACCATCCGAGCGCTTCGTAACCGCTGCTGCACGACTCTTTCGGAATTAGCTTTAGGCTCGAACGAAGGGCTTGAGCCTCTGGGTATCACAGGGAAGCTTAGGGGTCTACTTTAGGATCTGGGTTTAGGGTTTAGGGTTTAGGGTGTAGGGTTTAGGGTTTAGGGTTTAGGGCTGCAATAACGCTGAACTTGAACACCGATGGACCTTGTGAAAGTTCGTTTGCAAATGAGGCTGCAAGGAATAGAAACCCCGGGGACCAAAAGAGCACAGCTCACTTCCATAGTAAGGTCCTTGGGCCCGGAAAGCTCTAAACCCTAAACCCTAAATCCTAAACCCTAAACCCTAAATCCTAAACCCTAAACCCTAAGGTTTAGGGTTTACTTAGAGCCTTTGGCTTCATGGTTGAAGGGTTTTCCGGTCTTCCCTAAACCCTAAATCCTTCACCCTCTTACCCTAAGGGTCCAAGTACCTAAGTATCATATACTCTCCAAAATAGTAACCTACATAACTGTTACCCCTAAACCCTAAACCCTGAACCCTAAACCCTACATAACTGTTACCCCAAACCCGAGTACCTGGTTAATGGGTGCTTTGGGCCCTTAGGGTTAGGCTCTCCGGTGGCGCGCCTGGTGCGCTTGCGGGGCAAGAAGCCCAGAGAGCCATGTCGGGGACGCTCAAACTTTCCTTGGTGGAGCCCAGGGCTGAGCCTTTATAACTAGTATATGGTTTTGGGCTATATTATAGTAGTTGCAGTTATAATAAGGAACCACCTAAAAATAGTATAGGTCATTATTCACGCCCCTGTATTAACGACTTGAAGGTTTAGGATTTGGGGGTTGCAGCTTTAGCCGTGCAGCTTAAGCCCAAACCCTCCAGCCTCAAGCCGGCCGCTACAAATTAGTGGGGCTACAGGACATAGCCCTTAGAGCAGTATATCATTTCATTATGTTTAAGTCATTAATAATGTCCCCATTTCAGTGATATGTCCGGAAGCCCTAAACCCCATTTCTATGACAAAACCCTAATAGCCTAAACCTTAACCCTAAGCCCTAGACTTAAAACCCTGAACCCTTTCCCCTTACAACAAACCCGAACACACCCCAATAAACCTTTATAAACCCTAGTAAACCCCAAGTCCGGCCCAAGCTGCGGTGTGACATGGTGTTCGGAGGAGTCTCCCCGGGTCCCTGTAAAGCTCTGGCGTATCCCTTGAGCCGATAAGCGGAGATTGCATAGGGGGTCATAGGGGTATGCGGAGTTAGTGTTTCTGGGAATCCTAAACCCTAAACCCGATTCTGGGGTGTTGGGGGTTTAGTCTGGCAAACTGAAACCTTGAACTATGTATACTACAGAGGTCCGAAGATGCAAACATAAAAAATAAATAAAAAACATCGCTACATTTCTACTCTATTTTACCATATGCACCCCACGCCCTCCAAATCCCCCCCGGCCCCACCCCACATTAGTAGACGAACCCTCTGTGATGGTGAGCTTGAGGTCCTGTTGCACTTGAACTCAGTGGCCGTCTATCACATCGACCGGTTGCTTGCTAGATTAGGACAAACGCAGTTGTTTTTTGCTTTAGGGTTTAGGGCACTTGTCCATGTACCGGGATCATAATCCGCCCAAAATACTTACAGGCAGTACTCTACTACGAAGATTAGTACTCACATGCTACTTCAAGGTCGGGTAGGGTACCTGGTTTTGGGGTTCAGGGTTTCGAGTTTCTTGGGCTTCAACTGGGGACGTCGCGCCGTGAAGCCCTCGAAAAGCCCACCCGACTTCAGCCAAGACCCAGAAGGGAACCAAGAGGTGCTTACTTGCGCCAGTACTCAAAGGAAATGACGGGACTTCAAAACAGTAATCAAATCGCGAAAATGCACCTAAACAACCCTGCAGCCCAAACCCCAACTTGCTTCCCTTTCTGGCTTTGCCTAGAGTAGAAGCCAGAAAGTTGGAACATCATTAGCCTCATGCCCTTAAAGTATCGGGAATCCCAGCATGAATCATCCCTAAACCATGTTCCAACTTTCTGGGGTTCACTATAGGTCGTAAATCTGGAGGCATGAGAGCTTACTCCGAGATTCGCAACCTCGAACTCTGTAAGTCGAAGGTTCCTATGTCCAGGAAGACTCATTAGGGTTTAGGGTTTAGGGTTCATATACGGGCCTCAATCCTTTGAAAAAGGGTTCTTTGGGGCCTGATAATTTGGAAAAAGGTTTGGGAGAGACTACAGCGAGTACAGTCTATTTGCAGTAGGTAGTTTCAGAGGATAGGACCTGATAGGATCACTAATTATCCCGACCCCCCCAGGCCCTAGATCTTCGAATTATGTCCGGCAACACTACACCTCACTTTCGACCGCTCTTTACTTACTAGCTTATACACATACCTCTATCCGACCCTATCCGTGCTACCTTGACTTCTCATTTAAGCACAGATATACCGATTCGATCAGCATTCCTTCGCCACGTCATTTTGCAAGCTCCTCTGGTTCTGCAGTCTGTTCACGGAGCGTTGCAGACTCTGCAGCCCGGGATGGCCAGGTCGTCCGTCGTGCGTACTCTTCGGGCTCGAGAGCGTCGGTTTAGGGCTTACGGCTTATAGGGTTAAGGGTGTTAGGGGGTTAGGGTGCTAGGGTTAAGGTTTAGGGCTGTTTAGAGCATCATGGAGCTACTGGCCCTGCGACCCTCGTTGCAAATGTAGTGGGTTGCTGCTCCTCAAACACATGAGCAACTGGCTTCTTCGGGTTGGATGTTCAAGAAATTTAAAAGCCTGGCAGCGATTGCGTATGCAAGTACGGCACTTTCTACGTAAAGTTTTAAGCAGGGCCGTTGCATCCTATACCCCTAAACCCTAAATCCAAAACCCTCTACCTTGACCCTAAACGCCATGCAAACCTACCCGTAAGGCTCAGAATGGCCCAAAAAAAACATGAGCCCTTCCCAATAATCGGGTACTCGAGTTTATGATAGTAGTTTTGTAGGTTACTGTTTTGGAGAGTATACGATAATTAGGTACTTAGACCCTTAGGGTTATAGCATAAGGGCACAAGATGCGCCCAGCATGGAGTGTGATCAGGGTCCTAAGAAGGGGACTCAAGGGTTCGAACCCCAGATCACCAGGGTTTAGGGTAGGGGTTTAGGGTTAAGGGTTTAGGGGCTTCTTATAAACACGAACTTGAAGACAATCAATGCCATAGCCCGGTGAAGCCCAGTGTAGATTCCGGGTCTATCGTTTCGTGCGTGCTCGGCCTGTCACATGCTGATACTCGCACTGCTAGCCTTCCAAAGCCCCAGGTCGTTTGCACGCAGACTTCAGGCTCCATGGTTACTATATGGGTGGTTGTCAAAATTAGAGTCCCTTTTTGGGTCCATATACCTCGCCCCTGCAATGAACTGTGAACCGTAAACGCAAAACAGCAAGAGTGTAGGGCATGAACGCATGGGGCCCCGACCGCCCGGACGATCAGCTAGACCGCAAGTTGCGATCTGCAGAGAGGCTTTAGGACCAGAGCCCTACTCAAGTTGTGATGGATACCATTATAGGGTTCTTAAGGGTTCCATTAAGGGCTATGGAAGTACCTACCCTAAGGGTCCGAGTAATCCTTACTTATGGTTTTTGGTACCCAGAAATGCCCCAAAGTCCTCAAATAATGAGTGCTGGCACCCTTAGGGTATTAATCCTGGTCCAAAACCGAAGTTATGGGAAGGCTAAAGAATGTAGATCCCAAAATAATATACTTCTTAAATCGAATTATTGGGGATCCTCATTGATCTTACCATTGAGGTACTTTCCCAGAGCGGAAGGTCTGGGCACATAAGCCTTCACCGATACACCAGACCTGGGAACCCCTTTTGCTCTAATTAGGGGTTTAGGGTTTAGGGTTTAGGGTCTCTAAGAGCCACCCCAAACCCAAGCCCCAATATGCTCACGCAAGAACCTCAGTGTTACCACACTGTTGGTGGAATAACCATCGTGATTTTTCAACAGCCGTAAGTCCCGAACCCCTAAACCCCGAGGCCTTAACACCTAAAATCCTAAAACCCTCAAATCCCTAGACATAAAGCCCAAACCCAACGTCTCAAGTCTTTTTAGGACTCCTATTTCCAGGCTTTTGTATCCAAAACCCTGACGATCTAGGGCTTTTTGGCTATTTTGAGCCTTGGGGAAAGTCTCAAGTCTTTTCCCCAAGGGTCCATGTACCCATGCTGTATATTAAAGTATTCCCGACATGGGCCCTAAAGCAACCCTACAGCCCTAACCCAAAGTCTCAAGTCCTTTTGGGCGCAAGGGCAGCTTCGCTGCCCAGCCCTTGGCAAAAAGGGAAATGGCCTCTCGGAAAAAAGGGTCAGAAGATTCTTCTAATATTAGAAACCCCTTAGCAAAACGACATTAAACTAAACATAAGTGTAGTTCAACTTAAGTTACCGTAATAGGGATCTAGAAGGGTTCCTTTAAGTGTCTTAGGACGGGAGTTTTGGGCTTCATAGTTGTTTCGGGCCAGAAGGGCCGTAGGGCATGGGAGATTTGGCACCGAAAGGTGGACTCCATTGGATTCCCCCTGAGGGTTCGGGGTTAAGGGATGTTCAAGGTATATGTAAGCGCGTTGTAACTCGAACCACCGAACCACAGGTAGGTAGTTACTGTAGCTACTGCAGACAGCGTCTATTTTCCGCGCTCAGCGGGGCCCTTCTTTCCAGAAGTTTTCCTGATGTCGCGAGAAATAGGTGCAACAAACACTGCAGCCCCAGCCCCCCCCCTCTGCGCTTTCCGCTACGCAGCTTTGGGTTTAGGGTTCAATGTATCTACTTCGTACGTATCCAAAGGCTCGTTCGAATAAAGCTCGAGGGAGTGCCAGCGGGGGGTCTGTCAGCCCCCTGGACAGCTTCAGAACGTTGCTCTCTAAACGATGCAACATGAACCTTGAACCCGAATATCAGGGGCCTTAATATTCATAGTAGGGTTTGGGCGGTGTATCATACTATGTTGATAACTATTTAGGCCCCTATATTCGGCGCTACAGGGACGGACAAGTGTTGCGACGTGCGACTGCAATGGAACAGAACTGCTACGTCTGGATGTCCCAGACACCACCTCAATCCCAAACCCTCAATTTGACAGGAAGGCTGTCTTTTCGTTGCTGTGTCCACCAAAGGTCTGACAAGATACACTTGGCAATACACTCTAAACCCTGATGAAACCCTAAACAAGACCTTTCATTCGTGGCACTCTACAGCGAAACTCCACAAGATAAATCTAGATAAGAAAACCAAACGCTAAAGCCTAAACCTGCTTCACATGTCCAGGAGGTTTGTCCCGGCTGGAGGAGCAGGTGTCGGGGTGACAGGAGACGGCGCGTCAAAGCTGAGAAGGTCCTGGCTGTCCTTGGTGCGGGGACTTTGCTGATTTCTTTGGGGTTCTCAAGGTTTGAGGGACTCTTATTTAGGCATACTTCCAATACGGATTCCACCATGCAAGGGCTTCCGGGTTGCGTTCATTTTGCGAAACTCCACTTTATGGTCCACGGGTTCTAGGGATTGGGGACAGGAAGGTGACAGGTCCTTGAGATCATAGACGGACTTGGGGTGGTATCGGGTGTAGGTTTAGGGTCTTCAAAACTGGATTGCCTGCCGTCTGAATGCTCAGGCGGTCAGGCAAACATAATGAATTCAACGATGGTCGAGTAGCCGTTAGCCCAACAAGACACAGCAACAGTGACAATATCAATACTGATCACGGCAAAATCCCAAGAGTTCGGCACACTTCGGGGTCTACAGGCTGTAGAGTCTATACGTGATACCTGCTCGGCGCGATTTGGAGTGTGCGGGACATAAAAGCAAAACACCCTTAACCCAAAAGCCCAAACCCTGAAAGCCCTAAAGACCCAAAACCCCAAACCACCAATCCTTTTCAGACCCTAGGGACCTACATAAAGACCCTGGACCCTAAAAGCCCTAAACCCTAAAAGCCCTAAACTCTAAAGACCCCAAACCGCTGGTTTAAACGTGCGAGCCCCGAACTGAAGGCCTGAACTAACCCTAATAAGGGTCCAAGTACCTAATCATTCTGTTGATGGACAAAATCCTGCATGACCCTAAGGACCCTAAACTATGGGAATTATGGTATATTCCTTATTATGGGTAGTGCAGGATTTTGTCCATCAGCAGTTAGATACCCCCAAAATTACTAACCTACATAGCTACTATGTTTGCGGTTTAGGGTTTAGGGTCCTAATCATCATATATTCTCCAAAATACCTACCTGAGTCGTAGTTTTGGGGCCGTGAAACGTAATTTCTGAATAGGTACCTCTATAGGAAGCACAAGGGAAATTTAGAGTTTCAAAAAGTGACTAGTAACCTACATAGCTACGATCCTAAAACCGAGTACGTACCTAATCATTGGGTACTTTGGACTCTCAGGGTAAAATCAATCCTGGCGGCTGCCTGTCCGGGCGTGCGGCGTAGACTTGGGGTCTATAGGGTTTACGGTCGAGGGGTTAGGAGGAATCTAATGAGGCTGTTTTTTGTAAGTTGATGTGCACCCTTTCTCCAAAGTAGCGCTGGCATTTTGCCCTCAACTTAGTGAAACATACAAATCTAATGAGGTTTACTTGTGACCCCAAACCCTACAACATAGCAGGTTCTGACCCCTTAATTAGAGGGTCTAACCCCTAAAACGGTAGGTTTTTGGATCGTCAGGTAGGGCTTTCAGTCTAAGGTTCAGGGTTTACTTTTCGTCTCCCATGGATGAGGCAGGCAGACCCAAAGTTCAAAGGGCCCTAAGTACCAATGTAGTAGTAGAAAGTCGGGACCCTCTGGGAGACTTGGGAGAATGGGTTCTGAGGAATCTGAGGTTTAGAGTTTAGAATTGCAGGTTTAGGGTTTAGGCAGTCAGATTTGGGGTTTAGAGTTGAAGGTTCGAGGTTTACTTTCGTACATCCTTTCAACCCGTACAAACAACGGCTCTGCTGAATGCAGCTTGAGCCAAAATACAAGCTCCCAACCTGGCAGGATACCAACATAAACAACAAATTTGAACATGTTGCTCAAGCAGTTGAACCCTATATAAGCCCTTTAAGCAATAAACCCCCATCAAGCCGCAGCTCCATAAACCCCACGAACCCCTTAAAGATCCACCATCCTCTCCTCAACTCCCAGCCTAAACCCTTCCATCCAAGCAGCATTCTTTGGGGGTGTCGCCTGTGAGTTCGGCGTTGAGTTGTCGCCCCTCATGCGCTTCATCTCCTGGTATTTGGGGGGGGGGGGGCCTTGAACCGTAAACCAGAAAGGGCTTAGGGCCTGCCGGAACCCTTAGAAACCTACGAGCCCTTATCATGATTTCCTTGTAATCCTCACAAAAGTAAGTTTCTTGAAGTTAAGATAGGACCGCCTAACTGCCCTGTAATAGAGCCCTTATGGTCCTTAATGGGGGGTATGTAGGGTCTGTTAGAGGGTAGTTTAGGAAGAAGTGGCTTTCTGGGCCTCTAAACTCAACCTGTGGATACGGGAACTCACTGATTTCAGGTCTGTCGTCTATATTTGACAAGTCATCACCTACTACCTGGGGATCCAAAAACCTACTGTTTTAGGGGTTAGACCCCCTAATTAATGTAGGGTTTGGGGTCACAGGTATTTCACGATCTCTAGGGTTTGCACAGGAAAGCATTGAATTGCTTTTTCGGTTAACCAGTTTAGTAGTCTAGGGTTTCGGTGTATTGAATTTAAACTGGACACCCCAATGTTCCTGTAAGGGTCCCTATACACTTATGCTATAACTATGTGGTATATGATCGTTAAACCCTGTTAGGGTTAATTTCGGATTTGAGGTTTCCAAGCCCTGTATGAGATGGTTTTTAAGAGGCTAATGCAGCAACACTCTGGAACCCCACACCCGCTGCAGAGGAGGTTGCAGAGCTCACGGAGAGTTCAGTGGGGGGGGGGGCCCAGCGGCGTCGGTACTGTTCGTTTGCATTGCCATGGAACCGCCCATTTCTTACTTCCACCAGATTCCACCAGTATTGTCGCCCCGTGCTTGTACAGACGACACTACGGCGAAGCTGAATTCACTTTCGATGCGCTCAACTCGTCCACTCTTGAACAAAACTGGTTTTCCGTACAGTAACATTCTTACCCTCAGGTTGAACATAGCCCAAACGCCTGATATAGTATGGTGTCTGGGCCCAAAACCCTTAACCTGTGAGTCCCAAGGAGGAACCAACATTGGTAATTTCCAAAACCCCAAAGTATCCAATCATCATATACTCCCCAAAATCCTAACCTACGAACCTACTATCCTAAAACCGAGCACCTGATTATTGGGTCCTTTGGACCCTTGGGGAAAATGCCAATCAAGGGAGCCAGGGTGGATGGCCAGAGATCCATTGAATGTTTGCCTAAATATCCCTATAGTGAACCCCAGAAAGTTGGAACATCGATTTAGGACGATTCATGCTGGGATTCCCTTTACTTTACTTTAAGGGCATGAGGCTAATGATGTTCCAACTTTCTAGCTTCTACTGTAAANATAGTGAACCCCAGAAAGTTGGAACATCGATTTAGGACGATTCATGCTGGGATTCCCTTTACTTTACTTTAAGGGCATGAGGCTAATGATGTTCCAACTTTCTAGCTTCTACTGTAAACGGGAGTTTCCGAAAATTAGGGGCTACCTTATTTTGGGGTCCTTATAATCAGGATCCTACTATTTAGGGTACTATATTAGGGTCCCCTATGGTCGGGAACTCCCAAATCCAACGCTCGATTTAGAGCTCGCAGTCTACTGATTTCGGGTTTTGCAGTTCGCACTGAACTGCCTGCGATACTGGAGCGACGCTTGGCAGCAATGGCGTGCTACAATGCTCTGCATCCCTGCTGCACGGTCTTGTTGACCTTCTGCAGAAAGTACACTGCAGACCAAACTCTGCACCGCATCGGCACTCAGTGTATGCGGTGGAGGGAGCGCTTCCCATACAGCGGGTGCATGGCATACTGTATAGTCCACTGTGGGGTGCACCCTGCGCTCAATGTATCTAGAAGCACCAATTCGAAGTTTCACTGGCAGATTCAAGTGGGGCTGAGAGCTTGTAGCATCTAATGTCACGCAAAGATGCTCCATGAGACATGACTCCAGCCAAGCATCTCAGGAAGGAGTTGGATGTAGCCCCCAAAATTAAGTGCCAAAGCCTGTCATCCTAAACTCCTAGAAACCTAAGACACTAGGTTTAGGGTTGAGGGTTTACCATAAACCCTAAACTTTTCAGGCAAGTCCGACGATAATGAGACCTCCACAAAAATCTCAGTTCTTAAGCCCTAAACTGTCGAACCCTGAACATCACCAGAACCCTATAACACCCCGGAGCCCTCAGTTTGAAAACCCTGGAACTTTGAACAAAACTAAACCCAAAAGCCGCATCGCCTGGACGAAGATGGGCCGAAATCTCGGCAGGAGAGGCGGGGGAGATCGGGATCTTGTCACTCATCCCCTTATTGAATCAGAGCCTAAGTTGTTGCAGGCTTGCTGGATTGAGGAACTGGGCTTGAGAGGTGTGAAGCAAGGGGGTGTAGGGGGGTGTAGGGTTTAGGGTTTAGGAACTGATCGCAGGCTGTTTAGTCTCAGAGGATTACGGTGTCGGTCTCAGGCGAGGAGGGGTATCAAATTAACTACATCCCAGGTTTCCAAGTGTGTGCGTTCTTGGCGTCTTCTGCCTTTGTGCTTGCCTTGGCCTTGATTGGATGCGCCGTAGATGCGATTGCAGGGCTCCAAGCTTGTAGGCTGAATATCACGTGTTTTCGCTTTGAGCGGCAGATTTCGCCTAAACCCCACACCTACACCCCAAATCCTAGGAGCCGTGGCATGGGGTCTTGGGCTGGTTTCACTGATACCATCAGGATGCTTAACGGAGACCTTAGAAGCCCAGTTGCCTATGGACTTGGCTACATAAGGCATTCCGACCCCTTTTCTACCACCACTTTTAAACCCTAAACCTCTGATCCTCTGATGCCAAACCTCCAAACAAACCTGGTCCTCAGATGTTGCCGGAATGCTGTGTGTTGAACTTGAGCTTGAGAACTCACCGAAAACCGTGAGAAAGCCTTCTGAAACCCTCAAACGTATCTTCTCAAGCCCTGCAATGACAGATCCCTAAGTCGAGACCAGCTGCTGGTCCCGCAGCCGGGGCATGTTTCGCGCATACCAGTCGTCGTTGTACTCCTGCCACGAGCATTCCAAGCATCAGGATGGGTCTTGCTTTAAACACGGGGCCACATAGGATGAAGGGTTTAGGGTGCACTTTATGGCACAGTCTTGAACCCTTTCATTAGAGGTGGAATCCGGCCCGCTGCAACAGAATCAGGAGGCTGCGAGCACATAATTTTCCAGTCAGGATGCCCTTCCTGCTGTGATGCTTACGAAGATGTACTATAGGGGCCATGACAATTAGAATAGGGTTTGGGGGCCCATTATACTATAATCATACGTATTAAGGAACCCCCAAAATGGTACAGGTAATTATTCAGGCCCCTATAGTGCATGATGTCTAGCCATACCACATCATCCTCTGTCTGTTGCATAGCGAGTATATTCATTTAAGCGTCGAACCAAAGGTACTTTTGACATATCTGCTGTCTCAAGCTCGCAGCTCGTCCAATCTTGATGTAGACAGAAGCTGGGTCGTTCGACTTCCAAAAGACTACGGCATGAACAATACCAACAGTCGCAACTAACGGATGGTGCAACTTTATACAACCTTGGGGCTTCCTAGACTTCCCGAAAAGCCTAAACTCTAAATTCCCTAAACTCTATAAACCCTAAACTCCCTACACTCCTAAACATTAAACCCTAAACTCTTAACCCTAAACCCCCTACACTCCTAAACATTAAACCCAAACTCTTAACCCTAAACCCCCTAAACTCCTAAACATTAAACCCTAAACTCTTAACCCTAAACCCCCTAAACTCCTAAACATTAAACCCTAAACTCTTAACCCTAAACCCCCTAAACTCCTAAACATTAAACACAAACTCTTAACCCTAAACCCCCTAAACTCCTAAACATTAAACCCAAACTCTTAACCCTAAACACCCTAAACTCCTAAACATTAAACCCTAAACTCTTAACCCTAAACCCCCTAAACTCCTAAACATTAAACCCTAAACTCTTAACCCTAAACACCCTAAAAAACATTAAACCCTAAACTCTTAACCCTACACCCCCTACACTCCTAAACATTAAACCCAAACTCTTAACCCTAAACCCCCTAAACTCCTAAACATTAAACCCTAAACTCCCTAAACTCCTAATTCTCGAAGCCCCGGGCTCCCTGAGGCAGCGAAAGATCCTGCCCTCCGGCCCTTAGCCGTGAGACAGTACGGAACCTTCCTTTTTTAGGGTTTAGGGTTTAGGGGTTTGGGGGTTTGGGGGTTTAGGGGTTTAGGGTTTAGGGGTTTAGGGGTTTAGGGGTTTAGGGGTTTAGGGTTTAGGGGTTTGGGGGTTTAGGGTTTAGGGTTTAAGGTTTAGGATTTAGGGTTTAGAGTTTATACGGGTTTGGGGTTTAGGGTGTGATTTCCTTATATAAGTCCTTAAAAACGTAGGCTATTGGGGGTTTAGGTAGCCTTGAGGCAGTACTATAGGGGCCTATATAATTACCAATACTTTTTTTTGGGGGTGGGTCCTTGTGATAGTTATAGACTATTGCCCCCAAGACCCTATTCTAATTATTGAGGCCCCTACATTACTCGCCCTCTTTTTCGACTTACGAGGACGACAGTCTAGGTTTTGCCCACTCTAATGCAGGAGTGGAGGGTTTAGGGTTTAGGATTGGGGAAGGGCTCATTGCAGTAGAGTTTTTACGGGAATGACAAGGGAATACTGTAGCTAATTGTTCCGAGCCCCCCTCCCCCCCAAAAAAAACAAAAAACGAACAAACAAAAGCCCTATATAAAGGCACCCTATGCATGTGTTTTCCCCTTCTCACGCTCGCTGTTAGTTGAGAACACCGCGGTGTCGGGTTTAGGGTGTTACGGATTGAGGCGCTGGGGTTTAGTAGACCGCGCGACGCCGAGGGTCGTTTAAGGCTTTCGTGGCTTCTGAGGTCAGGCTGTTTAGTCTCCATACTCAGAATGACACTCACAGACTCAGCACCCTACCCTAAACCCTATAAACCCAGAACCTTAGTCATGGCAGGAACTTATTTACCAAAAAAGTTAAACAGGGTAGAGCCGGGCAGGGTTTAGGGTTTGGGGTTTAGGGTCGTTACCGCTACTGACCTAACGTGCTATGGCTTGCCTTCGAATTTCATGCTGTGCTGCCAGATGGGACCAATACTATAGGGGTCGAAGTAATTGTAATTAATACTATTCCTGTGTATGCAAATGTATTTCTACAAATTATAATAGACTATACCGAGAGCCCTGTTCGAATCCGTAAGGCCCTTGTACCAAAATAAACCGCAACTGTTACATCCTTATCAAACCTATACATCCTTCATAAACACCTTATCCAGAAGCGTTCTAACAGGAAGCTTATGCTAATTGTCGAGGCTCCAATGTTAAGTCCCACGGCCGGGCGTCCCGCATCGCTGTGACCCTACACCCAGAAGCCAAGGTCCTTGTGGAAGTCTCGGATCCATTGCCACATCGCCCGCTGCTCGGCCTGCCACTTTTGTAAAGCTGAAAGGACAGCTCTGGGACAGGATTTCGGGTTTAGGCTTACGGTTTAGGGTTCTAATTCCTGACCCTAGACCCTAATCCCTCAGACCGAATCTGGCGAGAAAATGTACGATTTCGGGGCTAACATTGCTTAGGGTTCAGGGTGCAAGTGGCAGAGGTCTCGTTGCAGAGCCTTGCTGGGGATGAAGATTCCATGTATTCTGCTTGAGCTGACAGAGCCAAGTGTCTAAGTCTACGATCCATAAACTGGTTGAAGCCGAACTTTGCTACCGGGTTCTTCACGAAAAAAACCATGAAATCGACAATGTCTGTAGATACTGACTTTCTTAAGACGATACAGTAGAAGGTCATTCAGTCATTCCAATCCCTGAGCCCCCAAACCCCAGCGCTAAGCCCGCAAGCCTTTCGCCCGAGAGCTCTGAGCCTACCTAAAGCCCTCAAATTGAGGGTTAAGGGTAGGGTTTCGGTTTCGGTTTAGGGTTTAATGTGGTCTCCTGATTATAAACCCCCCCCCCCCCAAACAACTCAGGCCACGCAATAATAATGGCGGGGGGGCCGCCTCNGGGGGCCTCCTCTCTGATCTTTAGTTGTTTGAGGGGGCCGGGGTCGAAGTTGTTCGGGGGCCGGGGCTCTCAGTAGTAGTACACTTAGTAGTACAGCAGTACAGTAGTACAGTAGTACAGTCTTGCCTGTTTCTGTCTCTCCTCTTCCGGGGCATCACTTTGTAGTAGGAGTGCTTATTTGCCTAAACCTTAAAAATATTAAACCGGGACGGGTTTTAGGACTATTGAGGGGTGGTTTATTATTACGTGCAGGCCGAGTTTAGCTCTATTGAGGGGACCTTTTATTATTGAGTTCCGAGCCGAGTTTAGCTCTATTGAGGGGACCTTTAATAATCACGAGCCCACATTAGGGTTTAGGGTTTAGGTTTAGACACAACGAACCACTTAAAAACCCTCGAGGAAAGCAGACAAAAAAACTGGCAGAAGTCCGACGAAACACAACATGGCCACGCCCTCAGCCCGACACCCCAAAGCCCAAAACCCAATTGCGGACCGAATCCTGAACCCCTTAACCCTAAACTGCTAACCCCTAATCCCACTTGTCGGGTATCATGGGGAACTAAAGGTTAACCCTTTTTCATACTACAAGGATTATATAGGGGTTGTACTACACCAAAAAGGCTAAAGGTTACCTACTCTACTTCTAGGTAATTATGAAAGCCCCCTACTTTAAACCCCAAACCCCAACCCCCGAAACCTCTGGGGAGGGCGGCGGCCCGGCGATCCCATGCTCTGATAGCCATGCCACGAGGTCCTTCCTGGCTTAGGGCTTATAGGGTTATAGGGTTTAGGGTTTAGGTTTAGGGGTTTAGGGTTTAGGGTTATAGGGTTTAGGGCTTGTAGGGTTTAGGGTTACTACTCAGCACGAGGCCTGGTGCAGTGATCGTGCGAAGTCTGAAGAATAGTTCCTAACATTCTACAATACCGGCAGCATTCAAAAGTCCATGTAGGCCCATAACCCCATAATACAATATAACTCTTATCAATAAACTACGTTGCTACATTGAGCTCTGAAACCTGACAGTGTGTAACTAGCCCGAAGAAGCATTGCACAGACAACTCATCAACCGAAGCCGCCCTTGAAGGTGCCTGGATACCTATGATCCTAAGCCCTAAATACTAAACTACCCTAGGTTCTAGAGACTGAAGGAGTTATGGTTCACCCATTTATGGGGGGGGTTACCTGAGATCTTGGCCTCCTTTGGGAGGGAGTCTCCGCAATGAAAAGCCTACTACGCAGCGGCTTAATCTGGGTGGATCGCTTAATCTGGGTGGATCCCATGATTTTCTGAATTCCAAACTTCTAAAAATCTCAAGCAGACGCAGAAAGCTTGCGATGCCCTTTATGCAGTAAGCTGCTACACTCTTACACCAGCCCTAAGTCCTAAGCCGCTGCATGCATGCATGTCAAATCAGTGCACACCGGCTGGACAAAACGACGGCGCACCCTGGCATACCCTAAACCCTGAACCCTACACCCTAAACCGACTCAGCCGGATGCACAGTTCCTTTTCAGATACAAAAATCAGACCTCGCACTAGAAACCCTGAAAACCGAAAACAACCGAAAATCTTGATTGAAGCTACACCACACCGACTAAAACCTAAAGCCCGAAAGCACTAAACATTGACCCTCTAACGCCCGAATCGAAACACTGAACATCCCTGGTTGGGCCCTGCACACTCTCAAAATCCTGAACCCTGAGCCAAAACGTCGTAGGTATTGTTATGGGGAAGTCTTCTCCAACTCATGATCCTTTGGGCGAATGGGTGCCAACTGCTATGCCAGTGGCCGCATCACGTCGTTGCAATCCTTCTGAGACTCCTGCAGAACTTAGGGCCATTACTATTGTCATTGCTACGAATATCATTACTACTATTTTGGAGACCATTAGTATTTATGGTTATGAATGTTATTAGTTATGATTATGATGATTGTTGTTCTTATTATGGATTCGGGCTGGAGCGGCCGGAAGGTGTTGGGTTCGGGACTTAGGGTGCAGAGATTTGTGGCCAGACCAAGCAGAGACATGCGCCGATTCGTTCAAGGTCACGTCCGCATCTAGGTATGCTGGGTTCTTGTTAAGGGAATGAACTTATGTTACCATAATAAAGAAACCATGTTATTTACTGTAGATCTAAACTTCCTTAACAAAAACCCAGTAAGCCTTAAACCCCAGAGCCAAAGATAACTCAACTGCACATCCGTGCTTGGAGCCGAAATCTGTACATGCTTCACAGGTCAACCCAACGCCTAAAGTCACTAAGTCTCACACCTCCAGCCAAGAAGACCAAACTTCTAAACCTTCCAGTGGCCAACAAACGACTCAGCCCAAAACCGCTACACCCATTCAACTCATACCCATCAGACCTACCCAACGGCCCCAAAGTAGTTCCTTTTGGGGGTTCATATTTAGAATTCTATAAGGTAATCCCCAAAAGGAACTACTTTGGGGCCTTTGGGTAACTAACCCAGCTCCGAGTCTCAAAACTGTAAGGTCCTTGGAAGGGCTCGGTGCGTATCCAGCGCCCTCGAGCATGCCTGAGATCTCGTCTCGGAAGTTCCATCTCAAACCATTCCACACTCTCCCTCTCCTCTGCACGCATACATGTATACGTATGTGTGTATGCATATGTATATGCCTGCGCAAATGAACATGTATCTGCATGTCCATTTGCCGGGAATGCAGATGCAGAAGCATGTATGTTTATGTTCATCATGTGTATGGTGGATGTGTATGCCTGGATCAGTCAGTGAGTAGGTGTGTTTGCGCTTGTGGTTGTTTGTGTGCTGGTTTGTTTGTTTGCTTGTTTGCTTGCTTGCTTTATTGTTTGTTTCTTGGGTTGTTTGTTTGCGTGCTTGCTTGATTGGTTAGTTGGCTGGTTGGCTCGTCGGTTCGTCGGTTGGTTGGTTGGTTGGTTGGCTGGCTGGCTGGCTGGCTGGCTGTGGGTGGGTGGGTGGGTGGGTGGGTGGGTGGTTGGTTGGTTGGTTGGTTGGTTGGTTGTGCGTGTGTGTGTGCTTGCTTGCTTTTTTGGTGTGACATGTGTAGGATGTATATGCATATGTATATGCAGTTGTATATATGTGTAATGTGTGTTTGTACATGTGTGCATATGTATGTATGCAAGCATACATGTACAGGTTCACGGTTGAATGCATGAATGAATTAATGAATGGATGACTGACGGAATGAATGAATGAATGAATGAATGAACAAACGAATGAATGAGTGAATGCCTGAATGAATGAATTGAAGATTGAAACTGAATGCATGACTGAAAGAATGGGTGAACGAGGAAATGTGTGCATGGCGCACTCATGAAGGACTACGTGAATCAAAGAGACAAAGACAGACTGAACGTCTGACTGACTGGCGGGGGGGGGGGGGGAATGCACGCAAGTTCGTATTCATGTATGCATCATGCATGCATGTGTGAAGCAAAAAAGCATGCCTGGCTGGTTGGCTGGCTGGCTGGCTGGATGGATGTTGTGCATGTGCGTGTATGTATCATGCATGTATGAATTTATGTGATTGTTTGTTTGAAGAAGTATATAAATGTAGGCAGGGTCTATAATTGTCTATGCATGACATATTCTGTAGAGTACATTACCACCACCATTACAAGATCACAGTATGTGCTGTCGCTAAGGGCATGAACGAACACATGTTTGTATGCCTATATGCTTGCTTGCTTCAATGCTCAATCACACACACGATTGCATAAAGCCCGAGGAAAACTATGCACAATATGATGCAAACACACATCGACAGGTACGTAGACACGGCCGTGCAGTACGAGATACCTTCGCCCAACAGCCGAAGCCTGATCCAAGGATCCATTACGTTGTAACGGTAGACTCAGTCATCTCTGTTGAACTGACCCTAACTATCACTGGAAGAGAACCCGTATACAGCCTTGCAAGATTGTTGCAAGCCTCTTTGTTCGACACCTTCGGCATGCAAAAGTACCTAAAGCTCTACAAGATAAACTCTGAAAAGCTACCCTAAACCCTCAACTAAGAACCAAACCTTAAAACCCTCAAACACCTCACATGTAACTTTCCGTATCCCGCAAACCCTGGACCCTAAAGTAAAGCCTGTTGCAGAAACCTTGTACGTAGGGCCCTCTTACATGAAAGCCCTTACACAATCACTAAAGAAAGCTGCACCTTGAAAGGAACTCGAACCTTATACACCCTGAACCCTAAACCCTATACACCCTAAACCCCCAAGACGTGCCCCGCTGCCTCTCTTATCATCGATTCCTCGGCTTAGCTGCTCTTTCGTGTTCCTGGCCGCGAGCTTGAAAGGTTTAGGGCCCTCAGTGCTTAGAATAGGGCTCCTTTGAGGCTTCCGGGAATCTATGAAGTTTGCCGCACGGTTTCTAGTGCTCCTGACCGCAGGCTTTTCGTGAGTTTTTATGCGACTTTGGGGCCGTTGCTCTGAGGGGAACAGGGCTTAGAGCTGAGCGCTGTTGATATCGAGAGAAGTTGGGTTTAGGATTTCGATTTCTGGGTTTGGGGTTTATAGTTCCCGCTCACTACGGGTTCCATTTCGGCACAGTTTATGGAGTTGTGCAGGACTTCTGGGCAAGTTATTGTTCACGAGTTGGTTTCGGAGATGCTCAATTAGGGTTCAGGGTTTACGCGTGGAGGATCGGGGAGTGTAGTCAGTGCATACTTGAACCCTACCGGTTCCCTATGTGTTTGTCGTCCGTTCAGACCAAGCGACGTCGAAACGCAGCCCAGCGCGAAGGAATTTCGGGCCGCAAAGATCGATACCCGCTACATCATCCCCACTGAAAGGATCAGAGAGCTTAGCAAGTATAAACGCAAGCAGGTCATAAGTGGAGCTACTAAACCCTAAACCCTAAACCCCTAAACCCTAAACCCTAAACCCCTAAACCCTAAACCCCTAAACCCTAAACCCCTAAACCCTAAACCCTAAACCCCTAAACCCTAAACCAGCTACAAGCAAGATGACCCCAAGTTAGAGTACTTCTCTCTCTTCAACTCGCTCCTTCCCTGGGCCTCCTAGAACGGAGGGCTGCGCCCAGCCGAAACTGGAGACAACGGCACGAAATAATGAAGAAGCTTGAGTGATTTAGGGTTTAGGGTTTAGGGGATTATATACCAATAACTTTCTTGGATTTCCTTCTATAGAACGATATACCCCAAACATCGCCAAACCCTGTCGAAATTCTTGAGTCCCTGTTGCTGCAACCCCGAAAGTGGCCCATTTATACCCCCTTGAAATCCTCAAAAGGGTGCACTACCCTAATTCTGATTCGGGTACCTATATTGTAGAACCCTTATCATAACCCCTAATAGGAACACCATAGCGAAACCCTACTCTACCTGGTATTCTTGAGCTGGAGCGTTCATAATAATGGAAACAAAAGAACTTCCTAAGAGAACTCACTAACCCAGGTCACCTCTTGTTGAGGTGTTATAATAAAAAATGACAGCACTTCCTAAGAGCACTAAAGTACCATCCCAGGTCACCTCTTGTTGAGGTCAAGTCGAACGGGCCTGGGATCTTGGAACACGGGGGCTTTCGGGCTTTGGGTTGCGGGTCAGTCTCGTAAATGCTGAACCCTAAACCCAGACGTACAGACCCTAAAATCTAAACCGTAAGCCTTAAACACGAAACCGTAAATCCTAAACCCTAAATCCTAAACCCTGGGGTCAGAGCTTCCGGTCTGGATGATGAGGGGCCTCTCAACTAGTCTTAAGGGCTCCCCTACAGGTCCACGTACCGAATTATCATATACTCTCCAGAATAGTAACCTACATAACTAAATAAAACCTACATAACTACTATTCACTATTCTAAAACCGAGCACCTAATGAATTGTTGGCTCCTTTGGACCCTTAGGGTTCTAGAGGGGTTCTATCACAAGGTTCGACTGCACGGTTCAGGGCTTCGCTAGTAGGCTTTGGGCTCCTGCCCTGCAGGGTTTGGGCTCCTGTTTGAAGTTCAACTGCGCAACGGAATCGGATTTGGATTTGGGGCTTTTAGGGTTTAGGGTTTGAGGTCCTATTTGAAGGGTTACTCCCGATGGTGTTCCGCTTGGGGACATCCAAGTCTTTGAGGTGTAATTAGAGGTTGCAGTAGCTCGTACCTGTAGTATAGCCAAAAACCCTACAAAACAGTAGGCTACGACCCCTAACTGTGGGACCCAACCCTCAAAACAATACTGCGGCTGATGGACAAAATCCTGCATTACCCTTATAAGGAATATACCATAATTCCCATAGTTTAGGGTCCTTAGGGTCATGCAGGATTTTGTCCATCAACCGTGTTTCGGATACACAGGTAGGGCTTGGGGCTTACGAGTCTTCGGTTCAGGAATCTGGGGACTGCCTCAAGCGAAACCCGACACCCTGAAGTCTACCCAAAGGGTCACAAGTACATGTGTATATATATATATATAAAGTACCTGTAGAACGACGGGTGTGCTTGAAATCTAAAGCCTTCAACCCTAAACCCCTAAACTCTGAACCTTTTGTGGGCTCTGAGCTGGCCGTTTCGACCACAACAAACTCGAGATTCACAAGGTTGTCAAGAGCCAAAGCACGCCCTAAGCCGCCCGTGCCCTTCCTTCTAAGACAAACACAACAGTAAACCCACAATGCTAGACCGCCCAACTCTGAATCCTAAGCCCCAAAACCCGTTACCCTAGAGACACAATGGAAATGCTACCTGGCATGATCAGGACTTCTTTCCCGAACCCGTTGTGCTTGAGGGCTCAGGGTCTAGGATTCTAGGGTATGGGGTTCCATGGTAGCTTAGTGTGTTTTCTTTTTTTGAGGGGAGGGGTTCCTTATATAGGGGTTCTTGTAATCAGGAACAGGATCCCCCCATTAAGGTTCTATTTTCGGACCACCCTAAACCCGAAAACCTATTTCTGCTTCGGTAGTGTCAGCCTATACGGCTCCAAACAAAAACCCTTAAACCCGCAACTTTGAGCCATTAACCTCCAACTAAATAAGGCGAAAAGGGCGTTCGCTTAAACCCAAAGCCTAAACCCTAAACCCTAAACCCAAAGCCTAAACCGTAATCCCTTTGAGGTTCCCTAGGCAGGGCCGGAGGTTTCAACTGTTTTCGATTTATTGAAGGAGTTAGAAACCAAGAGGGTCCATATACACTCCTATTATGGAATTCGGGTCCCAAAACCATAGTAGGGATGGTCTCTTGGGACCTAATTACATAATAGTAGTGTATATGGACCCTCTGGGAAATATAATACAAGGGCCTTAGAACTTGGAGCATGATAATGTAGGAACCTGATTAAGGGTTCCTTTAAAGGGGTCTATGAGGGTTACTATAAGGGATCTATAAGGGTACTATAATAATGTAGGAACCTGATTAAGGAACCTTGGGCCTTTATTAGGGTTCTTAATATGGATCCTACTATTTTGGGGTTAAAGGGCCAGGGTTTCTGAATCAGGTTCCTACATTGAGCTATACTGTAGACTACAGCTATATAGGGACTTTCGTAAGGAGGTTTTGTTAATATTAGTCAGACCACACCCCCGTCAACATTTGTGGCTTCATGTGCTTTAGGATTTGGATTCACCCACCCCCTTCCCGCGTGAACCCTAAACCGTCCTGCAATATAGGGGCCAGATTACGCAATAACGCGATACTTGTGCTACTTGTCCAGACCCCCTAAACCCTAAACCTTAAACATCCCTAAACCCTAAAGCCTAGATTAGAGTTTGTGGCCTTTCCGGGGCCCGGAGGCTTCAAGATAACCCTACCCAAAACTTAGTACTTTTATGGGTTCTTAGTTGAAACCCCAATATGAAATTTGTAGGGACCCTACAAACATGTAGGTTCTGGTAGGTTAAGTCAACTAAGGTGAACTCTAAACCTAAACAGCAGCCAGAGATCAGTGGCGTTTTCCTGTAGGTCGTGTCCGACATGGCTTCGAGGTGTCCGAACTTCTACTCTTGCCGTTTCTCACAAAGAAAAGCACGGACTAACCCCAAGCCCAAACTCTGACACTGATCATAAACAAAACATGCTGGTTCAAAACTGTTGCGTTTAAGAGTAGGGTTTTAACTGCGAAGTGGAACCGATAGGCTCGGTTTCCGAAGGCTTCGATGTTGCATGCCACTCAGCAAAAGCTCTAAAACCACAAAGCCTAAAGCCATGCTATTGGATATCTCGATCTATCTGTCAGTCTATATACACACGCTGGTAAATGAATAGCTAGATCCCAGATCTCTAAGCAAGGATAGCTACAGGATGCTGTCTCCTTTGAGCCTCAAGTTGATACGATGCCATGCATGTTGCTCGAGGCCTTCGAATCTTGCCCTATCAACCTCACCCTACACACCAAAACACCAACTTCACTTCACTTCACGGCGTCACGGTCCTACTCCTGTGCAAGGTGAAAAGCGGAGACCCCGAGTCTGGAAAAACGGCAACTTACAGGCCGAAAGCATGCAAACGGGTGAAAAGACGGCGGAGCCGGGCAAGCCCAGCTACAACGCTGAAAAAACGGGAAGCCTCGACAAGTTGGTGCACAGCGGCGAGACGCCTAGGGCTTGCAGCTTGCCACTAGTCAACAGAAAAGGACGCACGGAGCTCAGGGAGAGAGCTCGGACGAGCGACCAAGGTGCCAAAGCCAAGCACAGCAATCGTGGAGGATGCAACCACGCCCGGACACAGACCGGCAAGGAACTGCCAAAAGGAGTGCGAGGGCGAGCGTGCCAGCCAAAAACCAGCACCGGCTTGCACAAGGCGGACGATCTGGAGGAACGAAAGTAGGCGCCGAAGAAACAGGGAGCGTTCGGCACAAGCTGTGCGGAAGGTGGCGCCCAGAAGGGAGCCTGAGGGAGGATGCTCCTCCTGACGGAGACGCCCGGACGAGTCCGCGGCAAGAGCAGCAAAAACGTTCCAACAGGAATGCCACGCAGCTGCCAAAATCCAGACAGAACCAGAAGGCAGTCCGGCCAACCGACAAGAGGGAACCATGGTATCTTCGTCGACCGCATGGTCAGCAAGATAGAAGAAGCGGTTCTCGCTGGCAAGTCCGTCCGTCCGTCCGTCCGTCCGTCCGTCTTCCGTCTTCCGTCTTCCGTCCTCCGTCCTCCGTCCTCCGTCCTCCGTCCTTGCGTCCGTGCGTCCGTGCGTCCGTGCGTCCGTCCTCCGTCCTCCGTCCTCCGTCCTCCGTCCTTCCTCCCTTCCTCCCATCCTCCCAAAACACCAACCTTAAATCCCTAAACCCCTGAACCCTGCGCCTAAACCCTAAACCCTAAACCCGTAATCCCAAAATGCATAGAACACTACGACCCTATGAACGCGACATAGGAGTCGAAGGTCTTGGAATTGTTCGAAGAACTTGGGAAACCTTAAACTACCATAACCTACATTTTTGTAGGTTCTTATTATACATCCTAATATGGATGTTATAGGGACCTTACGAAAAATCAGATTTTGGTAGGTTACGGAAGCTCAAACTCCAAAATTCCAAGCCTTAAAGCTCCAGTGTTAAACCTTGGCAGCTCCTCCCAAGGCTCTTTTAAGGGCTCTCTCCCTAAACCCTAAACCCTAAACCCTAAAACATGGCTCTGATAAAGGGTT
Source organism: Symbiodinium sp. clade A Y106 (assembly GCA_003297005.1). Lineage (NCBI taxonomy): Eukaryota > Dinophyceae > Suessiales > Symbiodiniaceae > Symbiodinium > Symbiodinium sp. clade A. The sequence continues at coordinate 72,600 of BGNK01001017.1, forward strand.
CCTGTAAGGGTCCCCGATTCGAAGGGCTGCTGTTTGGGGTTTGGGGTCAGGGTTTAAGGCTCACCTAGACCCCAAATGGGAGTTTCCGAAAATAATGAGGACGTATAATTAAAAGGAAATCATAATCGGGAACCCTAAACGGGAAGGTTTTCGGTTTTCCGAGGGTCCAGCTAGGGATTATTCGGGTTTAGGAGTTTACCCATAGGCTCCATAGTAGTCCCTTTTTGGGAGTACCTTATAGGATTCTATATATGAACCCCAAAAAGGAGCTACTTTGGAGAATCTAGGTAGGGCCTTGAGCTGGGATATGCTTAGACCTTGAATCGCGGTAGGGTTGGAGGTCGTGAGTTCTAGGACCCTAGGGCGCAAGAAGGGTTTAGGGCTTATGGGTTTTGAGGGTTTAGGGGCTTATGGGTTTAGGGCTTATGGGTTTTGAGGGTTTAGGGGCTTATGGGTTTAGGGCTTATGGGTTTTTAGGGTTTAGGGGCTTATGGGTTTAGGGCTTATGGGTTTTTAGGGTTTAGGGGCTTATGGGCTTATGGGTTTAGGGGTTTAGGGTTTAGAGGTTTAGGGCTTATGGGTTTATAGGGTTCAGGGGTTTAGGGCTTGATGTTTAGAGTGTGACGGGCCTGGGATTTACGGAACAGAACGCAGCGCCGACGAGTGTGGTGAGTCAAAATAAAGCGCTTCAGGCCCCATCATGGCACAAAACCAGTCGCCGTCCTTAGGCTCAAGCCTATAACAGGGACCTCGAAAGGCACCGGTTGGGATGTCCCACCTTCTTACACAAAGAAACAAGCTAGAAACATCCCATCGAAGAGTTTATGCTTTGGCGCTTGTGGTTCCTGATCATATCAGCCTTAGCTCCAGGGCTCTTGGCATTCTTTCTAGTTTCACGTTAAGCTTTCGGCCCTCTCTCTCCCAATCCTCCTTCCTCCACATTCTCTAAGCCTTTGGGGCCTTTTGGGTTTACCTATCTCCCCTTAACTACTTAAAACAGTAGGGCTTTTTGGATGCTCAAGTACTCTCTCAAGCGTGAACGGCTTACGGTTTTAGGGCTTGGAAATCGAGCTGCTTTTTCGCGGCCAGCGCAGGCGCTAGAACGAAGGTGTACCCAAGTAGTATATACTTTGGCCTTAAAGTAATCCCTGTAGAGGAACTTTGGGGCCTAAGTATATAGTATTTGGGTACATGAACCCATAGGGCCTTGCACTCTGTACATCGCACCTCCTGCTCGCATGTGCCCAGTGATGTTAAACTGCGCTCGAGATAAGAGGCATGGGGCGTGGGTGCTTAGAGTTTAGGGTTTCAACCAACATTCACTGCTCTTTCAAGACGTGAACGCAAGCCCGGCAGCCAAGCCCCCACAAACTACATACTGCACCCAAACCCACAATCTCAACTGGGCTTCCGGGGTTCCTAAAAGTATTGCATATATATATATATACATTTATTTATTTATTGAATTATTTATTTCTTTATTTATTTGTTTATTTATTTATATCTACGAACTTCAAGGGTATGGCCTGACGAACTGTTTCAACCCATCTAGAAGCCCTCTCTAAACCATTAAGCACACAAACTACACAGCCGTACGAAACGCTTAAGCCCTTATAGTAGCGAAGAAGTCAGGTGGCCTTCCTTGAGGCCACTTTGGCTTTGAGGCTTTCGGGTTTCGTGCTTAGCTGGGGCCAAAAAACTAAGCCGTAAGCCTATAAACCCAACGTGCAGCGAGTCCCACATCCGGATATCTGGCCATAAGCTTGACACTGACATGGGGTCAAGAGGACAAACAGGTCCTGAACGACGCTCTTCTACGTCTTCATCAGATGCTATGCACCGTGAAGTACTGTGCCTCAGAGTTGTAGGTATTCGCCATCAGCGTGTGCTGTCAGCTAGGTGCTATGCTAGACCCTTCGCTGTTTGGATCCTCGACAGAGTCGATAAGCTCTGCTCCCTAGAACGCAAGAATCGCAAACACTCTACAGCCGTACTTTCCAGGCCAGAATACACCACTATAATAGGGGCTTCGAAAAGGACATTTATAAGCATTTTTACAATGATATCCCTACCGTACTGGTCTTCATTACAAGGGGATTTATGTGCGAGATATTTGGCTTGTGTGCTTTTTGGGGGCCCTTCATATAAGTCGACAACTACACTGGGCCGATGAGAGACAGTGCGGCAGGGCGGATGCGGCTGCAAACTCTTCCGCGAGCATGGGACATGGGGGAGTACGGCTACCTGAAAGCCTCAAGTCTGTTCTGTAATTTCCCCTGCGACCCTGCGTCACACTCGAATTAAAAACGATCCTTTTAAACTGGGTCCAGGCCATGGACCCTTACATGATGAGACGTCCGGTAACCGGATCCTGGCAACGTGGGGCAACCGATACCTGGCAAGCCAGGTTATATGGGGGCCTTCATTGGGCGAGTTGCACGAATAGAGAAATAAGGAGCTCTTAGTACGTATGGTTATTTAGGCCCCTATACTTTTTGTCCAGTGATGGCGGAAACAGACATGCATAGAAAATTGAGCTGCGCTGTGGCAGCCCTGTCTGACAGTAATCACCCTATGGGCCCAAGCACCTAGCAATCACATACTCCCCCAAATACTACTTAATCAGTCTCGCAGCCATGCTAAATATTGCTCTTCGCGATGTGGATCCACCTCACCCCCAATGTTGCAAGTTGAAACGTGGAACTGACCCGCACCAACCAAGTCTTGAAGACTGAACCCTAAACCACGACCTTGCCAACATTAGGGCTTTGGGATCGAGGCATGACCACGCAACTTAGGGGCCTCAATACTGTAGGAACCTGATTAAGAAACCCTGGGCCTATAACCCCAAAATAGTAGATTCATATAAGGAACCCTAATAAAGGCCCAAGGTTTCTTAATCAGGTTCCTACATTAGTCAGAACCGGGTTGGGGGGAGACATGCTTAGCATAGTTACCTAAGGAATGCCATTGCTACAGTTATTCAGGCTGTTATCAGTACTGAACAACAACTATGCTTTTGCGCTAACAACAAGCCTCAGAACGGGGTCAAAAGTTGTTGGGGCTTCTGAAAATCAAGTATATTCGGAAAACCCTGAGAGATAGTATACTACAGGCTATCTCTTCCACCGAATAAACCCGACCTCTATACTGTTGATGGACAAAATCCTGCATTACCCATTATAAGGAATATACCATAATTCCCATAATTTAGGGTCCATAGGGTCATGCAGGATTTTGTCCATCAACCGTATCAGGCTTGGGGGCTTGGGGTTTAGGGTTCCGGGCTTCAGGCGTCCTGTCAGGCAGTTCGGAGTTAGGCTGCGGAAGTCGAGCTTGGTTAGGGATTCAGATTCCAACGTTTAGGGCATGTCAGGCATTTTTGGGTTTAGGGTTTTCAGGCCCGCTCGGGTGTTGAACCAGCTACGCTGTGGTAGCTTGCACTTGTCGCGATGTGGCTGCGACGAATTGGAACATTTTCTGGGGTTATCATCAGGCCAGCATTTAAAATGTGCGCTTAACACACTACTGGAATCGTAGCGACCAATAGTCCGGAGCTTTGCAAATTATGATTCCTTTTCAACTCCTTCCGGATGTCTAGGAAAAAGGACCCCAATATGAATTCAAGCTTTTGTATTTCCATTGAATATAATCAGAATCCAAAAGACCAGCAATTTCTTTAACCATATAACATACATATATACATGTATATACTATGCACATATGTGAATTCATATGGCCTCTGTTTCTGATTGAAAACCCCTGATAAAGATCTAAAGGACACACTCGGGAACTTACACTGCGCTCTGCGCAGAGCACCGGTAACCCCCGCGCGTCTTGTGACCCGCAGGGACGGATCCGAGTAATCTACAGGTCTTGCCCTAAGGGTCCAAGTATCTAATTATCATATACTCTCCCAAATAGTAACCTACATAACTACTATGATAAACCTAAGTACCTAATTATTGGGTCCTTGGGACCCTTGGGGTTAAGAATGAGTAATGATGTTTAAGGATTAGGGTATGTCCCCACTGCAGCCAACCCATAAACAACGTGCCATTCTTGTTGCATCTATTAAGGCTCCCAACTTACCCGGCTGTAAATTCTGCGTGCATCGTAACTTTTAAAGAAAGCTCGATGAACTAGTATTACTATATATTCCTGAGGCCTCCTTGTTAACTGTGAAAATGCAGCGTAACATGCACGAACGCCCTCTTCCAATTGTTAAGGCCCTTGCATTCGGCTTGGTGCTTTAGGGTTGGCAGCTTTCGGTTTCGGCTTTGCTGCTTGCTCTCTGGGGTCGACCTTATAGGGCTTTAGGTATGACAGGCACGAAATGAGCAGCAAACCCCGAAATTCTTTATCGCATGTCCCATACCACTCCTCATCATCATCATCATCGACATCGTCATCGTCGCCGTCATCGCCGTCACCAGCAGCATCATCATCATAGCGTGTACAAATATGCAGACATACGTAGCTTTCCGTCCAAGACTTGGACCCATCTTCAACTTCTAGCGACCCCGCTATCCGCCATCCGTGGAAGTTGCCGGCATCATCCAGGAGTTCAGCCTTCAAGGCCGTCGGCTCGCTTTAGGGTTTTTCTGGACCCCCCAAAACCTACCTTCCATTTCCTCATCTAAGTCCGTAAAACGGTGGGATATTCAGGGTTTAGGTAGGGTTTAGGGTGGAGAGAAACACAAATTGGGCCGGGGTTAGTGGGAGGCACCGTGCAGAAGAATGGTTGAGGAGATTTTAGGTGTCCTGCTTCACTAAACCTACCGTCTGCCATAGCCCTTTTTTCACAACCGCACATTCTCCCCTAAAGCCCTGGGCCACTTGCCAAGCCTGTAAAACGTCTCGCTGACTGCAAGCAGCTAATGTCCTACAGCCTTACATCACCTAGCAAGCTAACCCTAGTCTTTGGCTCTCCCTGAAATCTTCAACCGAGCTTGTTGTATGGTTAGGCACATAAGCCAGACCCTGGCGTCTAGTAGAGTCTAGCAATACTTTGGAGGTTTGGGGATTAGGTTGCTGCAAAATTCAGCGGATCGAAATTCGGAAACACGTTTCAAACTGCGGTCAAGGTTTTCGAGGGGGCTGTAGGTAAATCCGCCATGCAACCCAACCCGCCCCACAATCCGCCCCGCAACCCACCTAAACCCAAACTTGCCTAAACCCTACGGGGCGGGGGGGTCCTGTATTGCGATCTATCTATTGGTGCTGCTCATGACAAACTATACTCTAGAGTTGATGCCTGCCAAAAAAACAAAAATCCCAAAACTTTTGCTTTAGAACACAGTCCCCTGAACCCTAAACCCCTAACCCACTACCACACGGACAGACCTTTGCCGAATCCCCAAATTTGCCGCAATCTTTTCCATCTCAGAGGCTTCATGTGCCTTAGGGCCTTAGGGTTTCCTTTGAGGGTTCTTTTCGGGGTTCCTTTCGGGATCCTTACAGGATTCCTTTTACGGGGACCGAAAGGGTGTAAGGTATAAGGCTCCGATCTACTCATCCAGTGTCTACTTTGGCCTTAATGTAGTCCCTATTTAGATACTTACCCCAAGGGTCCAAAGGACCCAATAATTAGGTACTCGGTTTTCGGATAGTAGTTATGTAGGTTAGGATTTTGGAGAGTATATAATTATTGGGTACTTGGACCCTTGGGGTTAGGGCCCAAGCATATACTATACAGTAGAAGCCCAAAAGTTGGAAACCCAATAGCCTCAATCCTTAGGAAGAGTACTCTACAGGGAATCCCTCGGTTTCCCCCACTTTATGGCTACGTGGTTTAGTGTATGGGGTGAAGGGGTTTAGGGTTTAGGGTTTAGGGCGTTTTGGAGCAAAGCTTCGTGCTGCAAGAAGCCCTTAAAGAAGTTATCCTAATTTTCTGAAAACAGTATATACATACAAAATAATGTATGGACTGTTTCTACGTTGGGGGGTGGGAAGATTGGTGCTGCTGTTGAGACCTTCGGGGTGTGGAACTTGTCTTGGGTTTAGGGTTTAAGGTCTACTTGGAGGGGCAGGAGACTTAGTAAGTAGCTTATAAGTAGAGTTATAGGTACCCTACATGGAGTTACCCTAATTATAACCCTTCTTATAAACACCTTACTAAGTCACCGGCCCCTCCAAGTAGGGTTGAGGTCTTTGGTTCAAGAATTGGAAGCATCGTAGTTGGAAATTTACGGTGTGGATCCCAAACCACTGCAGGACAACCTCCTGCTTGATCTTTCAGAATGAACCTTCGATAATTCCGAAGGAACCCTAACCCCATGGTCCAGAAGGAAACTTCTAAAGTTCACGTAGACCGCACACCCTGCCCTACACCCTAAACCCCGAACCCACGCCCTTGCGATAAATTGTCGATAGATGCAAGCGTTTTCTGTTCAACCGGACTGTCTCCCAGCCTTGGACAAAGCCGGCTGCTTCGGACAATATCACTTCGTGGCTGCCTGCGACGGTCCCGGATGGTTGAGGGTTTAATTAGGGTTCAGGGTTTACCCGGAGGCCCCATAGTAGTTCCGTTTTGGGATTACCTTATAGGATTCTATATATGAACCCGAATAAGGAACTACTATGGGGCCTCTGGGTAAGGCCTGGGTCTAGGGTTCAAGGTTTCAGGGCGCAGGGATTAAGGTTCAAGGCTTCTTTCAGTTTAGGGTTGGAGGGTTTAGGGCTTGAGGTTTAGGGTTTGGAGGTTTAAGTTTAGGATCCCTAAACCCTAAACCCTATAAACCCTAAACTCCTAAACCCTAAACCATGGTTTAGCTTCAGGAGGATCCAGGTCCACCACGATATGACTGGGAGCCTCCGACTCCGCAATGCCATCCGAAGTTAACGGAACTGCAAGTGGCGAAGGTCCCATGGTCTACCCGGACCCTGCCTGAACCTTATAAAAACCTACCTTTTCGAGATTCTTATCATGACTTCTTATATAAGTCCTTAACCAAAGGTAGGTTACCTGGGCTTAGCGTAAGCCCGAAGCCTCAACAACCCCATTCTCCAAAGCCTGAGCCTGCAGCGACCCTTTCCCTGAGCAGCGACAAGCCCCAACTCTCAACCGCAAGCCTTGACAGACTGGTTCTTACGGCTGATGGACAAAATCCTGCATGACCCTTAGGACCCTAAACTATGGGAATTATGGTATATTCCTTATAATGGGTAATGCAGGATTTTGTCCATCAGCCGTAGGGAATGGGGAATGGGTTATTGGGACTACTGTGGGGCCCTTCAGGGACTATCATAGGGATCCATTCCCCCATTCCCTACTAAGAACCAGACAGTTAAACGGAACCCTAAGGGTCCAAGTACCTAATTCTCATATCATACTCTGCAAAATAGTAACCTACATAAATACTATCCGAAACCCGAGTACCTAATTGTTGGGTCCTTTGGACTTAGAGGTTCATGGCTAGGTCTGAATTGGGGATACGTACACCGATTGGTGTTATGCCGGCAAGGCTAGCTGCAACCCTGCCTCTACCAACCCATCAGCCATGAATTGCACCCCCGAGTCGCTTTCAGAAGATCTTCCAAGATGGGTGCCACATCCAGATCAAACCAATCCGACACGATCTGCGTGTACTCCAGCCTAGGATATAGGAATACAGTGGCTTCAATATTACACATTAGAATCAGGCTTTGGTGAAATTACATATTGTGTTATACTATAACTACAAGCCCGAGGGTGTATTCTTACTAGCTGCTACCTGTTTTATATACTGACCTTCAGTACTGTTAAGGAAATAAAGTAAGGAAGCGTACGGAATCACATCGTTTTTCCGGCTAATTCAGGGACCCAGGGGTTTCGTACCCTGGAAATGCGATTAGGGGACCCACTCAAGAGGGTTGGGGGGCTAGTGTTTACGGTTAGAGTAGGGTATTGGGGACTATACCTAGAGGCTCATACCCGACCCCTTTTTTAAGGTACCTAATTTTCTCTATAACAGATCCTAACCATAAGACTAGGTATCCTAAAAAAGGGGTAGGGTATGAGCCTCTAGGTACATGATGAGTGGGAATTAGCCTGCGCGGCAAAACTGGAAAAAAACCTTCTAGGAACGGTGACAATTCGGCTATACATACACACGCGCCCGGCAAGCGAAAGAAGGCCGACGAGCGCTATCGCTTACATGCAGGCTGCGGGAAACCCGGGCAAGGACTAGAACCCGTGGGGTGTGCCACACTGTTTTGATTAAAGAGACGACAGGGCAGAATTTTACCTTTCAGTCGGTCATGTTGCCTGTCGTGTGAAGGGCGAATGACTTCGACTCACGTTGCAAATAACTTGAACCCTAAGGGTCCAAGTAACCACGAACAATATTATACACACCCCAAAGTAGTAGTCTACATAACTACTATCCTAAGCCCAAGTACCCAACTATTGCATCCTTGGACCCATAGCGGAAGGCTTCGGGCAAATTCGCAACCTGAAGCCCGATCCAGCAGAACCCTTAAACGGCATTTCGTGCCAGGCTCCGAGAAATTGAAATGCCATCATACGGCTTAGGGTTTCGGGTTTAGTGAGGTTTAGGGTTTAGGGTCAAGGCAACAACTGGTACAAATTACTAGTTGCTGAGGTCTCCACTGGCATCTACGAACCAGGGCCGAGAAGAAGCACATCGGACTAAACAATTCTCAACCCTAATATGCGAAATCCCCAGTAACCTAGGAATGAAAGGGTTCCCTTGTGGTAAAAGGGTATGATTAGAAACCGCAAAGCTTTTCGCACCCTACCAAGGCCCACCCAAAGCTTCCTGAAGTTCCAGGTGCTGCATAGCCGGTCGACTCAGAAATCCTGTTATGAACCCCAATGCTGAAATCTAAGACATCGAAGGGGGCCCTCGAACCCTGTTTGTTTTAAGGAAAGCCCTAAAGTGGCCCTAAACCCTAAACCCCAAACACCCTAAAACCCAAAGAGCCATTACCCAAAGATCCCAATACCCCTTAATTAAGGAATATACCTTAAACTACCGGTGACTTAATATTGCGACTTAACGCCAATTCCCTAACTAAGCGGTATTGGGATCTCAAGGAACCCTGGCCTAAAGCTTCCTGTAAAGAGTTCCTGTAAGGGTTCTATCAGGGTACCTTTAACCTTAAGGACGAAATGAACCCTGAAAGGGTTTAAGGTTCATATACCATATAGGGATTCATAGTATATGGGTATAGGGCCCCTACTATTAAGGGTCATTTGGTCCTTCAGGAAGGGTTCTATGAGGGTTCAAGCTCTCCTGAAACCCAAAACCGTACAAGCCATCACAGTCATGGAGGCAAGCCACGAGTTCACTCCCATACTGCGGCCCATGATCTCCGCCTTCTTCGGGCTGCTGTCCTTCTCATGGAGTACAGGGGCCATCCTTTGTTTTTGGGTTTAGGGTTTTAGGGTTTAGGGTTTAGGGTTTAGGGTTTTAGGGTTTAGGGTTTAGGGTTTTAGGGTTTTAGTACTCAAATTCTTCCCCCTAAACCGTAAACCCGTAATTGCGTATTATTTTTGTGGTAGGAACCTGAAGGCCCTACCCAGAGGCCCCATAGCAGTCCCTTTTCGGGGGTTCATATATAGAATCCTAGAAGGTAATCCCAAAAAGGAACTACTATGGGGCCTCTGGGTAATGAAGAGTATTGATAATTCCATGGGCATTTGCATTGCCTATAAGCTTTCAGGGGGTTTGGGGCTGTGTTTGGGTGTATGAAGGTTGGCACCCATCATCCTGTGTGGAGGTACCAGGTACTGGGTTTAAGGTCCAACATCTCCGATGGCTTAGCTTGCGGTCCGGGGTCTGCCGTGGTCTAGGAATTACAGTAAACCCCATAAAGTTGGAAACCGGATTAAGGCCAAACAGTGCTGGGATTCTGCAGCGGATGCTGCACAGTAGGGGTAATTGGGCTCTGAAGTTCGTGAAGTGATAGTCGAGCCAAACGCACCCTCAAGAGCTCGGTGCTCTGATCTTTTCCAAGCACGCTTTGTGCTGTNGCTGTCCGATGGCTCAGGTTGGCCTTTCACAGAACCTACCACACAAGGGGCCCCTTGGTCAAGCCTATACATTACGGCACAAGAACAACTGATAAGCACAATCAAACCAGCTTGCTGCATCACCCCCAAAAAGAGTCAGTTGTTCATTGCCTTGACCAAGAGCCTCGTCAATGGTAGTAATTGCACTCCGACCGGCTTTCTTATTCTTCTTGGCAGACACAAAGTTGGGATCGTAACGAATACACCAACGGCCGGTTCTTAAGAATTTAAGGAGTCCCGTCCTACAATCCGATCGCTTCTTCGTCAGGGCGTCACCGAGGTCAAAGTCGGAGGCTAACCACCGCAGCTCTCCAGAGGTGCGTCGAAGGTTATCTCGAAGCTGAAAGGCTTGTAGAGCAGCCCGCATGTTGCTCAAACCCAGGAGTGGGCTTTCGTTGAGTTCCACAGCATCGTATCCACCCTTGCTGTCGGTACACAAGATGCCCTTGACGCGGAGGGCAATCTTTTCTGCCTCATCGACCCAGTCAGCTCGTAGTAGTCGATGATGATCATGGCCGGCAGCTCCATGTAGTGCTGCCCAGAGCAGCCTTGTCCTGAAGTTCTGGTCCTCAGACTCCAGCATTGCTTGAACTTCTGCATCGTTGCTGNCGTAGTAGTCGATGATGATCATGGCCGGCAGCTCCATGTAGTGCTGCCCAGAGCAGCCTTGTCCTGAAGTTCTGGTCCTCAGACTCCAGCATTGCTTGAACTTCTGCATCGTTGCTGCCAATAGCCTTTCGCTTCAGCTTCCACGTGCGCCAAGTAATGATGCTCATGGCACACACACGACCATCGACACATTCAGGACCAGCCAACAGCGTCACCAGACCACCGGTAGACTCGCCCTTTGGCCTGTTGGAATGGGCTTGGTCGCCCATGGTAATCACCACAAGGTCGGACCAGTGCTTGGCCTCGGGGAACTTCTGGAAGACCAACGAAAATGGCTCTCTTCTCACTTCCATGATAACTTCCTGGATCTCTCTGGCAGTTGCCATGTCCCCTTTGGTGACCAGATCAGTGAGTAAGAGATTGCAGCGAGCACATATGTGAGGCTGGGACTGAATAGCCAACCACTGCAAGGCGCCCAAGCTGGTGCGACAGGCTTCCACTTCCTTCCGGTCCAGCGGTAGATCGCCTCGTAGTCGTTCGGGATCAACGTCGAGGTCGGGTAATCCCTCGGCGTAGTAGTCCTGATTCACCACGATCTTCATGTAACCCCGATCATCTCGGATCGTAGAAACATCTGTGCCCGCATGGCGGTAGTTGTTCTTTTTGGCCATTCCCCACTTGTAGGCACCGTTAATCTTCTCTTTGATGGCCAACCATTCACTTGACCCATCACCAACACGGTGAAAGTCATCAACGTGACCTCCCATAGCTCCTCGAAGAAGTGGATGATCACCATCACGTTCTGTCTGGGAGAGGAAGATCCACAAACAGCGTTCGCCTGGTACAGGTTGTCCACCGAGAGAGGTGAGCGTCTTGTGCAAGTCCAGCCACAGTCCCCTTGGCGCCGTGGTCGATCCATAGATGTTCCGNATCCACAAACAGCGTTCGCCTGGTACAGGTTGTCCACCGAGAGAGGTGAGCGTCTTGTGCAAGTCCAGCCACAGTCCCCTTGGCGCCGTGGTCGATCCATAGATGTTCCGGAGGATGCGGAGGATGGCTTCCTCGCCTACATCCAAAGCCTCGCGAAGTTCTTTGACACCCGTGGTCCAAATTTCTTGATCCGCTTCCGTGGCCTGTGTTTGAAGAAAGGCCGTCGCCAAATCCAAACCTTCCAACTCCCACTGGTGGTGCGCTGCCAGGGCGTACAGCAAGTTGCGACCAACAGTTGACTGCACCGGACTCGCAGTTTTGAAGGCAGGATCTAGCAAACTGGGGTGTTCAAAACCCAACAGAACAATCCGGGCCTTGGCTTTCTTGGTTCCGTCACGATTGTAGACGGTCTTCTCATTGGTGGCTCGATCATGTAGTGCTTCTTGTAGTTCTTCCGCTGGCGTCAGCTTCCATGTGAGAACCCATCGAGCTCGAACAATGCGCTTGCTCTCATAGGCCTTGCGTACTTCTTCGGAGTCCAGGCAGCGTCTCACGGCCTCATTTTTGACAAAGGAGTCCACCTCCTTCAGCTTGGCTCGCTCGAACAAAACACGTTCATGAGCTGGTAGTTTCGCAATGGAGACCTCAGCATCCTTCATCTTCTTTACCAGGTAGGCAACAGGGTGTCTTTCAAAAGCCTTGCGTTGTCGATTTGATGTGAACTCGGGTAAGTCAAACGACACCTGCAGGAACTCTTGGCACTCCTGAAAGGCAGTGAAGACATCCAAGACGTGCTGATCAGTCGTCTCTGACGAGTACAAGTCGCCTACCCAATCATCCATCCTTGCACGCTTAGTGTCTGGGGCACGGTAGTCGTTGACACTCTCTGGATCTGTAGCCTCCTCATCGACTCCACTGGTGCGCTTCTCTTCAGTAGTCCTGGATTCTGTTGTTACATCAGGAGTAGCCGGAGAAGAGCTCGGGGTTGTTGGATTTGATTGTGAGGAAGCCGGAGTAGAGCTCGAGGTTGTTGGATTTGATTGTGATGAAGCCGGAGTAGAGCTCGATGTTGGCACCACAAACCGTACCGAAGATTTCACACCCTTTGGCTGCACAGAAGAATCCTTCAATGTCGTCTTCCTTACCAGGCGTCGAGTAGGCACCACCACAGTCGTCTGGTCAGGCATAGGTGGTAGTTCGGGCTCCTCTACCTCATCTTCTCGGGGAATCTGATCCGTGAGGTCTTGGTACTCCCTCCGGGGCAGCACATCTGCCAGGGTGCGCCAATGACTTGACTGATCCTCACCTGAAGTCTCATAGACGAACTGTTCGGTACTGGTCACGGGCCTCACAGAGTGGCAGGAGCACCGAAACAGCTGAGAACCAATCAGGACCCAGACGATGTGTCTTCGTTCATCGTCCCCATCTTGATGAGGTAAAATCTCATTGAAAACCACTCTCCCTGGCCCAATCCAGTGAGGCTTGCCGGACTTCCGTAGTCCGCCCCGAGGTCCGGAGAATTGTTCCTTCGGCCACACACGTCTCCAGATCTTCACCAGATCCATCGGCTTGTAGACCCAAAGCGGTTGCCGAACCGTGGTATTGTTGAGACGACTCAGAACTCTTCGGGCTCGTGTGCTGGTGGCAATGGCTTGAGCCTTTTCCCTTGCAGTGACCAACTTCGCAAACTCATCCTTGTATTGGGACAGCGAAAAGGTCCGAACATCTTCATCATTCAAGGAGTACTCTCGTCCATAAGCCCATTGAAAGGATGAGTAACCAGCCGTGTACTCTGTCGAGTTCAAGGCAGACGTGGCCAAATAGAGCGAGACGAAGGGATCCTGATCTCTCTCCTCTAGGTGAATAGCTGACGCTGTCATCTTCAAGTCTTGCACACCAGCTTCCAAGGCACCATGAGCCCACGCCTCCTTTTCAGCCACAAAGGAGACAAGAATGTTCAGGTGGTGGCAGAAGTCATGCACGGCATCGGCAGCAAAGGTCTTCGCAGCATCCAAGACAAGTATCCTCGGTTTGGGAAATGTTCCCAGCCACCTCTCTGAGAAAGCTTTGAGAACATCATCAGCAGTCTCAGTCCTCATCTCAAGGAAATTGTACTTGTATAACGGCTGCACGATCCTGAGCTTGGTGGCCAAGTCCATGAACAGTACAAATTTCACCTTCTGCTTGTTGCCAGGTGGTATCCACTCGCCCACATCAGCGCCAACAGCTTCCCAGGCCTGGTACAAGGAGTGGGTAGCCGCCGGTGGTATCTGGCCAGAACTGGTACCACCAGCTCGTAAGCTTTGACACGTAGGACACTCGTAGTCCAGCGCCATTTTGACCTTCCACTCAGGGTGTCCAGCATCCTTCACGATCTTGGCAAGATTTCTCCTCGTAGGATGGCCCGCTGCCTTGTGAAATTTGGCTATTTGAACTTGCCAACGATCTCGTTCCTCTTGAGACGGACCTTCGTCACCATGATCCTCTACGGCTGGGGACGCATCCAAGACACTGGTAGTCGTAGCTGTTGGCCAAGAGGATGTCGTAGGTTTCGCGCTTCCACTGGTAGTAGCGGTCGCAGTCCAGAAGGATGTCGTAGGTTTCGCGCTTCCACTGGTAGTCGCTGTAGCAGTCCAGAAGGATGTCGTAGGTTTCGCGCTTCCACTGGTAGTCGCTGTAGCAGTCCAGAAGGATGTCGTAGGTTTCGCGGTTCCACTGGTAGTCTTGAACTTGTAGTTCTCAAGTTGTCGCCTTGTTGACAGTTCCATCAAGGGGGTAGAGCGAGTGGTGTAGGCACTCACAGTGATTCTCAATCCCTGCCATGCCTGAGTGGCGTGCTTTTGGGCTGGATCGAAGTAAATAAAGTGCCCTCTCGTATGAATCACATAGCCAGAAGCCATAGTACCATCTGCGAGTCGACGCCGGACCACAGGCAGGCTCGGAGTGGGAGGCGTGCCTTCCAGCCAAAGCCCACCACCCTCGTAGTCGCCACATCCATGAAGTAGGTTCATCGACCCCTTCAAATTGTGGTGGTCTTGATGTGGTACAGCTGCGCTGTTGAACCCAACCAACACACTGCTCCATTGATGTTGTGGTGCATGATGTGCCAAGTAGGTGTTGATATACTTTGTCACTTCAGGAAACCTAGAGGTAGCCTTGGTGATGCCCTTGAAGGCCCCGTGGGAGTAGCCGCCCAGTAGCAGTCTTGCCGTAGACGGTGAGCCCGTTTTCCAGCGACCATGTTGTACTGCACGAGGTTGTAGTACAGAACGAAGTTCCAGAAGCACAGTCTGGAGGGTCGTCGCATGGAATTGTTCTCGAACTCGTGCCTCACGCGCCATAGCTTCCACTGTCATGGTGGTTGAGACATTCACCTCCAGTTCGTCTTCACAGTCGCTGAAGGCTTCATTTGGCTCCTCTTCCAGCAGGGTGGTCGCAGCAGGCTGCGCGTCACCATGAGGGAATTCCTCCAGTAGAGCCGTAGGCTCCTCCCGCCTTTGTAGTAGTCGTACATGTCTTTCCGGAGCCAATTGATCACGCCAGTGACGTGTGATCGCTTGCACAAGTTTCCACGGGTAGTAGGAGGAAAAGTCACCTTCATGTACCTCAGCATTGTAGTGTGCACCATGGTTGCCAGTGCACACTTTTGCACGAAAGGTGCGATGGAAGTTCTCGTCCGTTGTCATGACGGTCCATTGTTTCTGAACGAACTGGAGTCCATGGGGGTCCTTCATACCGTAAATACAGCCATCAATGCGACAGCGAAGCCAGGGCACTCCGTGCTCCTTCATGAAGTTCTCAAGATCTACCATAGGCTGCTGTTGCCAGCCGTCGCAATGGTGAGGCCATTCGAAGAAAAAGTCCATCTCGGAGTCCTCGACTAAGGCCTCCTTCATGAACTGATTCACAAACCAGAGAAGACGACGTTCTCGTCGGCGTGCTGTTTGTAGTTTCACCTGCTTCTCCTCAGAGTTGTAGTTGATCTTGTTCCACTGATGCCACTTGGTGTAGGGCAGCGAAAACCACACTTTCCTCGGCCTCTGTCGCTGTCGTAGAAGACGAAGTTGATCCCACACCTCGGCCTTGTAGAGGTCGTAACCATTGTGTCGGTTGATCTTCCGAGGTTGTAGTCCATGTTCCTCAGCCGCTTGACTGAGCCAGGTGTGGGGAGCACAGGTCACTTCCCACACACCATCCCGGCCTTCGAGGTGTAGTCCAAGTAGCAGAGCCGAGGTGGCCGCAGTCAACATCGTGGCCATAGTCATAAGCTTCTTTCCCATGTACAACGGCACACAGGGTCGCATCACTGGCTGCCGATCTCGTTCTCGTAGGCCTGAATCAACTCCTCGTCGTCGGCCGGCACCATTCCCCAGGTAGTGCTGGCACTTGCTGTCATCATCGTCGGAGAAGTTGCCGAAGTGGCTGCNCCCTTTCGGGGTGTGTAGAGCAACCGAAGATTGCAGCATTGGCACATGATCCATTGTCCCCACTGGTTCGCCTGAGGAGGTCCCGGCGTGTGATGATTGAAGCACGGCCACTGTTTGACCTGTGTTCGAGGGTCCCGTGGGTCTGCTTTCATCCTCCTCGCTGCATCGAATGAGCGGGGACGCTGCTTCGACCTGGCCTTGGCCTTCATCGAAGCAGTCAAGATCGCCTCGGTCTCGGGGTCGATAGGTGGCGTCTCGCGAGAGGGGTACGCCATGAGTCCGCGAAGAGGAAGTTGTCGAATTGAGGGGGGTGTAAGAGACACCGCACATTTGAGCTGAGGCAGCTGCCGTAGAGGAATTTGGTCGCGCATGCTGATACAACATCCACATCCTTTCACGTGCAACTGCTAGCTCATGTTCATGGGCATCTCGCTCTCCAACAGCCAAGTCAAACCACACAGTGGCGAGTTCAATATAATCATGAAGTAATGGTTGCGAGGATGACGACACACTGGGGCTAGGACGAACGATAACATGAGCTTGTCCATCCTGGCACGTATGACCTCGAGTTAGATGTTGCACGACATCGAAGACAAAGTGACCCTTCTTGTTCACAGTAAGCTTGAAGATGCTGGGTTGTGGTTCTTTAGTCTTCATAGCAAGCCCTGTGGTGAAGTCTATCATCATGCCAACTCCATTGGCTCCTAGGAAGTCCATGCCGATGAGGATGGGGACCAAGGACGTTTTGTCGAAGTGGGATTGATAGTACTCTGCAGGATTGGGTAGCGTGTACAGAGAGAACTGTTGCTGATGGCCGGAAACACTGCTGGTGATAGTTGTGCGACACACAGCCCTTCCCCACTTCCCGTTCCCAAACCTGAAGTATGGGCGAGCGGACTGATCGATTTCGATGCGAGCTCCCTTGTCTGCAGCCAAGACGGCCGTGATGAGCCCTTGCACCACGGCTTTTGGGCCAGCTGAGGCGGTAGCCCCACAATCGAGCATTCCTACCTGCGCTTGCGAGGCACTGCCCTGGGCATCGGCAGAATGAAGTTCAAGCTCCTCGCTCAGTTCGAGGCCGCCCATGAAGAAATCGGCCGCATAGGCATTCACAGAACGGGAGGAGTCCTTGGCTTTCGTCTTGGACTTCCCTTTTCCTTTAGTTCACGCTTGGGCATCCATCCACATCCCTTTCTTGCTCTTGCCCTTACTTTTCGACTTGCCCTTGCCGATGTAGTAGGTGTCGTGCGGGTCCATGGCATACGCGGTGCCCTTGCCCTTCGANTGGGCATCCATCCACATCCCTTTCTTGCTCTTGCCCTTACTTTTCGACTTGCCCTTGCCGATGTAGTAGGTGTCGTGCGGGTCCATGGCATACGCGGTGCCCTTGCCCTTCGATCCCTTGTAGGAGCCGGGATGGCGTAGTCCCGGACAGTCTCGAACGAGGTGATTGCCACCGCAGTTGTAGCACCGTCCTCCACCGCCGCCTTTGGTCATATTGACGGCTCCAAAGCCGCGGTCTCGACGAAGCGCCTGGGTGGCGCGTTGCGCCTCCGTCCATGAGCGGTTGGCCTCCATGCCCAGACTCTCAGCTATCTGCTCAGCCTTCTGAGCTTCCTGCAGTTGTTCGCTTGGCTCGCCGAGGTCCTCTGTCTCAGCTTCCATCTGTTGATGCTCCATTGCTTGCCAGTCCTCGGGCCACCATTCATCCTCGTACTCGTAGTTGTCCGCGTAGTACCCGTCGTACCAGTAGTCCTCGGTAGGCCACCACTCGTCCTGATAGAACATCTCGTGGTCCTGGTGCTCGGCCATGTGGGCGTGGTAGTCGCCGCCGCCGCGATGTCGATGTCCTGCAAGTAGTTGGTCATCCCAGAGGTTCTGGAGGGCACTCGCAATGGTTTCGTAGTCCAAAGAGTTCTTGGTGGCTCCAAGGATGTCCCTCTTTTCCTCGGCCGACAAGCCGGCCGCCTGTAAGAGGCGCCAACCCCGGAGCACTCCCATGATGAAGGAGTCCGTGACGCTCATCTCGTTCACAGCGGTCGCCTGTGGGGTCTGGACACCCACAGAAGCCGTCAGGATGCGGCCATGTGGAGAACGATCACCGTGGCTGGGAGAGGAGCCAGGAGCCGCCGACGAAGTAGCAGCATCTGTAGCTCCGCGTGGTACATCCTCACCTTCACGATGATCTTCGGCAGAATCGGCTTGAGGTCGACCTTCACCATCCTCCGTGGTCGGGTAGTCCTCGTCGTAGCCCCACCAGGACCAGCGCTCGTTCCAGGATTCCTCATCCCACGCATCTTCAGCAGGAGGCAATCCAAGGTCACGTTGATCCTGACTCACACCCTCCTTCTCCTCATGCAACCTTATGATCGCTTCCACAAACTCCTCATGAACCAAAGTCTCCCGTACAAGAAAGTTCCCGATGGTCTCTGCTTGGTTCCGCTTGAANTCCTTCTCCTCATGCAACCTTATGATCGCTTCCACAAACTCCTCATGAACCAAAGTCTCCCGTACAAGAAAGTTCCCGATGGTCTCTGCTTGGTTCCGCTTGAAGCTGAAGTACTGTTGACAAATCGCCGCTGCATTCGGAAGGCTCTTGCGTACGAGCGGAGAGCTCGCGAGGCGAGTAAGGAGAACTCGCACGCCATCCCGGGAGTCCAGCACCAGCGTAGACCAGCTCATCGCCAGCAATCTTGCTGGTCCAGACAACCTGCTCAGCAGCTGAGCTCCACAATACCTCCGTTTGTGAAGGGGAACACTTTGAACCCACCAGGAAACTTCCCTTGTGTATCGCCGCCAGGTTCGTGCCTGGCCGTCCCACGTAGGTACATGCGGTCGTTCCTTGCTGTCCGCCATGTCGAAGAAGAAGAAGAAGAAAAGTCGCAGCCTGTCAAGACGGCTGCCGGAGAGGTCCTTCCGCCTCTCAAGGAAAAACTCTCACTCAACCAAGTTGGCTCCAGAGCGAGACTAAGCTCGACAGTCACTGTCGTAGTCCTCTTAGAGGTCACGACAAGGTCCTGGAGCGGCTCGCTCCGCTACCATGCAGCGGATGCTGCACAGTAGAGGTAATTGGGCTCTGAAGTTCGTGAAGTGATAGTCGAGCCGAATGCACACACAAAGAGCTCCGCGCTCTGGTCTTTTCAAGCACGCTTTGTGCTG